>JAODUH010005247.1:0-10251 GCA_027564835.1 Typhlichthys subterraneus | reverse complement strand
TCAGTTAACACACAGTTTCTTAAGTGTTCTGTGAAAGATCAGAATCCTTTTGATGGTTTTCCATCTGTCACTGATCCTCTTATTGACAGTTCTTCAGAATCTGATGATTCTGTTGTGTAAGGGTGTTTTGTTTTTTCTCTTTTCTTTTCAGTTGATTGTTTTTATACTTTTATACTTATGTATTGCTGTTTTTATATTCTAAGTTTGTTATTTTCTATATTCCATTCTTTATCAATGCTATGTGACGGTGCTTCCATTTTGCATTTGCACACACAGCTTTTGGGTTTTCTCTCAGTTAATGATGTGTTTTGAAACTTATTTGAAGGGTACCACATCTGATGTGATTGTAAAAATATTTTTTGTTTTTCTTGTTTGTTTTATATTGATCTTATATATTCAATATGATCAAAAGGGTGGAATGTAATGGCATATTTTTACTTAATCTTATATATTACTTTTGCTTTGTATAGGTTTGTGTTTATGAACTAAGAGCTGCCTTTGTGTGCTTCCACAGACATTCATTAACATAGGCGTCACTGGCGTCAGGAGTCAACATAAACAAAGCCAGACAGTTTAGGGTGACATATCATATAGATGTCTGACCTCTAATATTGTGCATTTGACGTTGTTTAGCATCGTTTACTTTTGAGAGTACTTGAGAAGGCTAGTAGAGGTGCCAGAGTTCTAATTATTGTAGCTGTATGTGGGATGCAGACAGACTGTACATCTCTCGCTCTACATGATCTGCGAGATCTGCCTATCACGCTATACGCGTCATCGCTGCAGTGTATTTCAGAACCTAGCATACATGTACATCGACAGTGTGAAAGATGGATCTCGCTTAACTGTCAAAAGCGTGGCCTCATTTTAAGAAAGAAAACGGTGACAAGGCAAGTTGCGCATTTTACCGTTTGATCTGCCATTTTTTTAATCTTTTAATTACACTGGGCTTTAACAATGCGCGCCTCCCTCTGCTCCAGCTCTACCTGTGGTGGAGCTGAATGCGCCGTGTAGAGCACCAGCATAACCAGCTAGAGCTGAAGCCACACTAAAACAATTAATATAGTTTTCTTGCGTTATGAGCATACCACGTTTTATTTGTTTTATTTTTTACTTTTAATTTCACTGGGCTTTGTTAACAATGCGCGCCGTGCATTGTTAACAATGTAGTTAAAATAGGTTCTCCTTGCCTCTCTGTGCTGATGTTTGTTGAGGGCCAGAGTGTTGGAGCTGTATTGGTTGTGGTAGACATGATACTTCCCCTCCTGGCCAAGCTTGAAGAATTGGTTCATGGCTCCCTTCATCACCACATCCTTTGAACTGCGCATGCTCACCCGTTTGACATCACCCTGAGAATTTACCACCAGAACCTGGACAACAAGCATAAGCCTTAGGTTAAAATGAGTAATGCTTCAATTACTTGAGTGTTAACAGTTTCACTGGCTCCTCAGATCTTGCTGGCTGCAAAAAAGACCTGGTATGTACAGTATTGGCAGAGAGCCCAGTATTTTTATCTGTATGGAAAATGGGGAACAGGCTGTTTTGCATTTTCAAGGATTGTTACTGGGGTGTCATGCCAAAAAGTCAGATGAAAACTGAATTCCATCTGCGGGAGCACATGTAGCTAAGTGTGTGACGAGATATAATGCAAATTGATGTAACCCCCCTCTTCCGAAAACTTCACTGGCTCACCATTGCAGCTCACACCAAATTCAAGGCACTGGTGCTAGCCTACAAGGCAGTACATAGAACGGCCCCAAGCTATCTCCAAGCAATGGTCTGGTTCCAGCACTTCGTTTTACCACCTCGGCTGGCCGGCTGTTAGGCTGGCAATGCAACCGTTACGAGGCTTCAAGACTCGCGCATAGAAGTCTTGTCTATTCTCGGTCTTGGTACCACAGTGCTGCGGAAACACTACCCATCTTCCGTAAGAGATTCAAGACACATCTCTTCATTAATATCGAGTATTAAAATCGATCTTGAAAGACCAGTATTGTTGAAATACCGAAATCTGAAAGCCGCTTCTCTGGACTGTTCAGATTGCAATGGCTGCTATTGCCAACAACACGAAGCATTCCCAAATAGAGCTGAAATGAATTAGACATTTCTATTTGCCAGTATCCTTGCTTGCTGCATACCAGAGAGAATTTAACTTAACAGAGATTATAGCTGACTGCACTTCCTAATTCTTTTTTTTGCGGGGCGTGATTCCTCACCCTT
Organism: Typhlichthys subterraneus; assembly: GCA_027564835.1. Lineage (NCBI taxonomy): Eukaryota > Metazoa > Chordata > Actinopteri > Percopsiformes > Amblyopsidae > Typhlichthys > Typhlichthys subterraneus. The sequence goes on along the minus strand of JAODUH010005247.1, from coordinate 8,031 downwards.
TGTGCAGACCGGAACGACACAGCGTTAAGTAAATGGGAGATTGCGGATTTAAAGGGATAGTCAAGGGAAATCAGTCATTTTAGTCTTAGCATGTCATTAAAGGATGTAGAGGCTTAATATAAACACATACAAACTATGAAAATCCACTTCCATTTGAATCGCAAAATATTCCCTATATTTATTTCACTTTCTGTCTGTCCGGCGATTTTCTGGGTGGATTTAACTCGAGCGTGGGGATGTCATGCCGCTCCTGGACTATAAAAAGAAAAAGTGTCACGATAAACGGCACTTTGCGTTTGAGTCCAACTGCCTACTTCAGCTTCTGTAGTACATTTTTACTAGCTGAAATATACTCTGAACTAACCATTGTGACACAACTTGGATTATTTTTTATTTTTTTATTTATTATTATGGCCATGGATATTTGGCAGTTTCTTAAGGTGCTTCTGTCTTCTGACTGTTCATAAATACACAGTTTAACTGAGCCAATCGCACCTGCTGAAAGACGGGCCATTGCAGCTAGCTAGATGAGTGAGTTGCATCACTTAAGAATGTTGCGCAATAGCCTAGAGGTGAAAGGGGAAGGGGGTATGGGGGGACATTACGAACACGCCCATTCAGCCCTGAGTCCTTTGCATGTAGCGTTTTTTGTCATAATGTTAACACATGGATTATTTATTTTTTATTATTATTTATTTGGTTGATGTATATTAAATATATCCCTCTGCAATATATTGGGAATATTTCTGCACCTTGTAACCTCTTTCCTATCTCTTTAACTATCTCTCTCTGGGTGCATTCATTGGTATTTTAAGAAAGTAACATTAATTCCCAAGTACCTACGATCAATCTGAAGTATGTCTGCAGCGGAGATATGGATTGTGATAGACCGTATGATTTTTACTGTAATTGCACACAGAGACGTTGACGGCCGCTTATCGGCATTTTCATTGTAGGTCTATTGCACGCCTGTGTAGGCTACAGTTATAAGGGAGACAAATTAAAATTGTGTTTGCTCAAAATTCCTATAGCCTATTCTAAATCTAAGTGGTTCTACAGTTGGAAACATAGCAGCGACTGTAGAATAGACCGTTACACCATTGCTGATGTCACAATTTTAACAACCCTCATATATAGTATTTTATACAAAGTCTAACATGATCATACACTGTATTCATGTCCTTGGTTATTTTAAAAACAAAACTACAAGCCTACTAAGCCAATTAGACTTGTGCACATTAGAGATTAACATGTTAAAATGTAACAAGGTGAAACATGGATAATTTTCACTTGTACAGAGCTGAGAGTTAATCAGTTTGCAGGATTGCCGAAAGGCTTATCCAACTTTTAATGAATACTTTAGTGAGATAATGACTACAAATTGTGCTTTAATTTTCAAATAACACTTGTATCTGTAGGAGGAGAAAGTGGTGATGCCACTGAGTCATAAATTAGCAACCAATATTATTTTATGGAGATCGTCACAGGGCACATAAATTATTTATTTTGAAGAACACAAAGTTAATGTTAGTTGCTCGAAGGCTGCTGCAATCTGGATGGGAAGGGCTATGCAATAAGTTTTGTTTATCTGTTGGACATTGTAAAACAACCGGAACCCACTGTAAAATGTATCTTTTTCATTATTAACTAATTAGTTTGTTTTAAGATCATTACAGGTTCTTGGATCCTGAATGACCACCTTCTTCTAGCTACTAAATTGGCAATGTGGCTAGGGTTAGCTGCTGTAGAACAAACACAGAAAATAGCAGGATTTGCTAGTAATATCGAACTCAAGTCTCTTAGACAGGTTTATCTGATCAATCGGTGAAAATGTTCACTGCTCCATTATATCCAAAGTGACGGGAGAAGGGGGACTTGTTTTTGAGACTGAACGGTGTATATGTGGCAAATCCTGAATAAATATTCCTAGTGGATTCAAGTGAATAGTGCTCTATTACATTAAAATTTAGGATAAAACTAAAGGATAGATTTAGCCTAGAAGTCTGGGTGTTGGACTCCCCGTTGAGATCTTGTGGGTTTCAAGTTCTAGAAAGACTAAAAGGGGGGAGGAGGAAGAATTAACATGAGTTTGGTGCCTTAGAGCTTCTTTTTGACTGTGTTTGAAAACATTTAACATTAGTTTGGTGCCTTAGAGCTTCTTTTTGACTATGTGTTTGACTACGTTGATTCAATTTATTTTACACATTTTAATTAATGGTTTGGTTTAAAATATATGAAACTTGTTTGTAATCAGTACACATCACAAATTAGATTATTCGATAGCAATAGAGGAAATGTTGGGCTAGATTGTCTTCCAGCCCAGTGTGGTCTGCTTACCCGCCTGTCAAAACACCACCAAGAGAAGAATGACCATGTGATCTGCTGCCAATTCGGGAGCTTGGCCAACCAAGCCTACCTCACAGTTCAGAACTGGACTGGTTAATAGGAAGGACCTGCAATAACCAACCTTCACTGTTGTCCGTTCAAGTAGGAAATATGGAGGTTGTGGACACATCAGTTAAAAACGGTGGGTGATGAAAAGGCGTGGTGAGACAGAACAGACTGGTAACATTGGAAATAAAAACACATTACTCATACCAGTGACATACCTGATATTAGAGCAACTACACTTAGAATTTTCAATGGGTAGGAGTTTAATTCTTTGTAAACTTAAGTTGTAAGTCGTATTTAAAAAATTTTTTTTTAGAAGGATCTAAATAATGTGTTCTGCACATTAAACAATCACCAAATAGGAATTTCATTATCTATATTATTTTTGTTTATCATTAGAACTTAGAGGAAATCATCTGATAAAACATTTGTTTTCATATGTTGGGGAGATGAAGATGATCAGTGTGCTATAAACCAATGTATCCCCAAATTGTTTTAAGTCTAATGGCCAGTCATTCAGAGATAATTCGGAAGAAGGACGGGTTTGTGACCCTGTCCTGACAGACATACTCTCAGGTGTTAAATATTGATTTTAATTATAATTACTTGGTCATTATGTTTGTGTTTTTTTGTTTAGTACTTTAGAGTAGAAGCTTTTAACATAGCAGAAGCACACTGTGTTGTTCTAAAAAAAATTAAAACAACCACACAGACTAGATACTTACATAATATTAGCGACTACACTGAACTCCCTTTGCAAGTGACAGGAAAGAAATCTCTCTTTAATGTTTTTGAACATGATTTAACCACAGCACAGGCAGAATCCGACTGTCTTATTAGTAATATTCACAGACAGCTGAATGCGACAGAAAAACATATCCATCCAGAGGACTGAGTGACTGAGGTGTTCCAAGGCCATCTAGGATCAAAACAAAGTTGGCTGGCACAACACCACCGGCCCTACACATGCGGCCATCGTCCTCTGACATCACGCTCAGAGGACAGATGACAGCAACCACAACCAACCAATAGGAGACCAGAGGTTGGGGGGAAGTAGCGCTACAGGATAATGGATAATGATTAAATTATAATAAGATGGTAAAAGATATACATATGCATATATGTCATTAACTGCACATAGAGAGACTGCGCATAGAGAGGGACTGCACATAGAGAGGAAATGCCTTAGACAGACCATGTGAAATATTTCATTGATATGTACAAATATGAGTAAAACACACACCAATATAAATTGCATGCTTTTTGACTGAAGATAATGCTAATGCTGAAATAATGCTTTAAAACTCTTTTGATCATGAGACAAGCCTCTTTATCCACTTGAAACAACATATATATATAGCTGACATTTGTCTGAGCATTTGCTGTACAAATATAATTCTTAGCTTGAAAGCTGACCAAACCACGCACTCCCAAATTTAGCACCTTAGGCTAACGAAAGCTACATGTTTGACGATCCATGTATCGTACACAGTTAATGCAATCATTTTGTGCCTGGCCATTTAGGATTTGTGAAGTTGTCTTGTATAAGGAATATTTCCTTTGACATTCCTTGCGAAAAAAAAAATTTGCATTAGACCTACATTACAGCTCTTACAAGTAGGCCTGGACGATATGGCCAAAATTGATATCACGATATATTTAAAAATTTCGGTCGATACGATATATATAATATATATATATATAATTCCGATATCAATATGAACAATATAAGCCTCAGAAAAACAGCTTAAAACACCCACAACAGAGCACTAATGTCTGAATAATGCATTTGCCAAGTCTATGAAATCTCCTCTTATAAAACTAATATTTTAGAAATAAAAGGAACAAATAAATGTTCACCTTTAAGCCTTCATACAAACAAAAAATTTGAAATCAGTCAAAATAAATTAACAAAACTCTCAACTGTGTCTTTCTGTACATTATTTACCTATAATTAATGAAGGCTATATTTATGTCCACCAGAATTGCTGTATATATTGAATTATTGTCCAGCCCTACTTACAAGTTATGACAAGGTCTAGCACTGCATGATTAAACCACCATGGTGGGGTGGCAAGACGCGTCTTGTCACCTGCGTGACCTGCCATCCAAAATATGTGTTTTCTGTAATATACAGTACATTTAATTTTATCGAATGGTAATGTATTTTCATTTTTTATGGTAGCCCAACCTGTATCAATATCTTTGAATCCCCCCATCTCCATAAAATGGTTTAGTCCATGTTACGAACATGACTCGCTAGAGTTATCAACTTTTCAGAACCTCTTTTTAATGCTTTTATTTGTATAAGGTGACTAGCAACAAAGTTAGCAACTTATTCAGACCAGGGAAAAGGTGAGAAATATATTATTTTGCATATACTGCTGATAGTAATCAGTGTCGGCAGTGTGCCGGAGTTTCTCTCTCTCTCTCCTCATTTGCTGTTTAAGCCGTCAGTAGCTGTGTGTGGGGGGGGGAGCAGGCTGCAGGAGGCAGGAATGAGAATTCTGTTTACAGATAAAGTAGTAAAATAGGCAATAATGCTTGCCCCGATAGCTAGCTAGCAAAGGGATGTCAGGTGGCAGATTGCTAGTAGGGTTGCCACCTGTCCCGGTACACCCGGGATTGTCCTTGTTTTTAATAGTCAGCCCCAGTGAGATAATACATTTTCTCTCCCGGGACACTCAATATTCTGGTTTTCAATCTGCAAAATAGAAAATATATCCTATGCTAGATCAATAGTTTCTGTTCAACGTGTTATCTACAGTAACATTCAATGCCGATTTAGGTGTCGAGGCTATGCCATAATGTCAGGTTCGATATAGAACACACGAGCATGTATGCTTTGAAATTACTAAACATCAAACTATTTCTTTAATCTTTCCAGCGAGTTTCTTACAGCAACATTGATTAGACTATAGGAATCTATATACAATCTGCCGATAGAAGCTATTTGTATGACTGCCTGAACAAGAAGGGAATAGGGAAATCCTTTTTTTTTTGTGGAAACCGCTAGCCCTTGATGTTGTGGGTTTTATGTTTTCCATACCAGTAAGCGATGCCTGTGCAGAGTGAACTTTCAGTCATATGGAGAATGTGTTGGTCTGATAAAATAAACAGACTGTTTCAATGGGCACGTTTGAGCCATGTAGGGCCTATTGACTTCAAGTCATTCATTGACTTGAAGTCAATAGGCTTCAGCGAAGGGAAATCCCAAATATAGCCTTACTGTGAGCTTACTAATTGTGGCTGCCAATGCAGTAAGTGAAAATGACTTATTCTTAATTTCTTAAATAAATTGCAGATTTACTTAATTTAAGTCACTAGATAAGCCATTTATACTAGAAACAAGTCCAACTAGATTGTAAATCTAAAAACAAGATTATCACACTGTTATATATAGTTATATATAGTGTTTGCAGTGAACATCTTGTTAAATTCATGTTCTAATCAGTTTAATATTATTGAAAAATAGACAATATTAATGTAAGAACATTATTTTGTTCAAATCACACTTTTGATAAGGTTTTGCCGAGTGTCTCAGACAACCTATGAGTTATGGGCACTCATATGCTAAAAGGGGCATAACCATATAAATAATTATATTCTACATAGAAATCATGCCTGGTCTTGCTTCCTTCTATGGCCAATACAACCCTGGAAGTAACAGTACATTTCGAATGGCATTGTACGTCTCCAAGACACATAATATTTTAATGTCATGAACTTTCAGTGTGCCACTCTGTAAAGGGCATCTAGTGACTACTGTTATCTTGTGACTACTGTTACAACCTCTTTGCCTTCCTTGAACCCCTTGTTAGCTTCATGGACAGCAGCAGCAACCTGTTGGCTCTTCAGCTGGCTAAGTTTGCTGTCTGGGTTTCTGAGTCGGGTCACCATGCGTGTGGCCGAAGACCTCCTGGAGCTAGAACCTAGAGTCTCCCCAACAGCTGGCTCCTTAGCATCCCCTGGAAACACAGTCAAAGTACTTTTAGTCAAGGTTTACAATGTAAGTTTACTTGAACAACAACTTCAATCCAAATCATGGACAACATTGTACAAGTTTAATCACAAAACCTTTTAGGATTAATGTAATATTAAGCATGTGTTAAGACTGTTAAATCGCAAATTTATTACATGACGTTCATGCTCTTTTCTATGCTGGCTACGCTGGCCCGTGGTCACATCCACATACATTTAAATTTCACCAATCAGTGTGTTATAAAGTTTAAATAACTCCATAATGGTTATAATTATTAGTTAAATAAAATAGTTAGGGCATAATTCCAAGTTTGATTCAGTAATAGGACTTTGTTAGATTCGTGGCAATACGGGCTACTACATTAATCATGAAACAAAGTACGAGTGCGGTATCGGCCCACTATGAGTGCCAACAAGTAATACTGGTGCATCCAATTGTTATAATAATATTGTATGGCAATAGATATGTCTCAAAATGATTTGTAAATGCAAGTACCATGATCCACAAATATTCCATGATTTATAAAACACAAAATTCCTTACCTGTGATGTAAATTGTCATTTATATATATGTGCTATGATTTGTACAAATACAGCCACACCTAAATAACTGAGAATATTGTGGAAAAGTTAAGTAATTTCAATAAATCCATTAAATTAATTACACACAAAGTAAAATAGTTCAAGCCCGTATTTGTTTTAATCTGGATGATTACAGGTTTACAGTTCATGAAAACACCAAAAACAGTATCTCAGAAAATTAGAATGATAAGTGAAAAAATGAATTTTAATACAGGCATGTTGGCCTTCAGAAAAGTATGCAAACGTTAGGGTCTGTGGTTGTGTGATTAAAGCTGATAACTTGTTTCCACTAACATTCGAGCTTGCTAAATCACCTCATTACACATTTGCAATAAGATTATATGAATGAATATTACATTAGAGCCATCTACCTCTTAGAATACAGTTTTGAAAAACAAAAGTTTGCTTTAGGCAGGATACCGCTACCGCTGTATGTTAAAAGCAGCAATCCCAAAACCCAGAACTTAACCACTATACTATTGTACTACATGACATAGTTAAAGGTAATTTAACAAACTACCCAGGTAGAAGGGGACATACTGTAGAACCTACTGATAGCCTATTGGAGAAGAAACACAATATGAAACTGCTGAAGACTATGCTACAGTAGAATTCTTACAGTGTTATATTATATTCATATTAGATTGGCCCCTAGCCTTCCCGTTTTTAAATCTCAACTAAAAACACACTTTTACTCGTTGGCTTTTAAATCTGCTTAAGTTTTTATTTTGTCATGATGCTCTTATTGGTTGTGATGTTCAATGTGTGTACATTCATTGTTTTATCCATGTACTTATGTGATGTTAGCACTTTGGTCAACCTAGTTGTTTTAAAATGTGCTCTATAAATAAAGTGGATTCGATTATATTCAAAACAGAGTAAAAACCACGGGGAGGGTAACCCAGTGGTGATACGGCTTCAAGAAACACAAGGCACTCGTGGATTTTGAGCCTCCCTTCATTCAGGGACACATTATTCTATTTCTGTTAGTCACATGTCCGTGAAATATTTTTAGTTTATGTCTTATGGTGTTGACTCTTTAAGTGTTCATACAAATATTTACACACATTAAGTTTA
>JAODUH010005246.1:0-10252 GCA_027564835.1 Typhlichthys subterraneus | reverse complement strand
TGGGGTCCCTTGCTGAAGCTGCTGCCCCTGCGACCCGACTCCGGATAAGCGGGAGAGGATGGATGGATGGATGGATGCAAAAGCTTTTTTCTGAAAGTGTCAGAAAGTTCAAAAAACTAGTTAGCTCAGTGAGATGCCCTACACAAAACACAGTCCAAGATTTTTGGAAATAAAGTGTAATTTTTGTTGTTGAACATTTCAAATTTCAATTTCTTTTTGTCTGAATGTTTCAGAAAGTTCTAATATGGTTAAACTTTCTCATTGAGATGCCCTACACAAAACACAGTCCATGATTTTTTTAAATAAAGTTTTGATATTTTTTTAGAACATTTCCAATTTCAATAGCTTTTTTCTGAATGTGTCAGAGAGTTCAATCAAACTATATTTAGCTAATTGAGATGCCCTACACAAAACACAGTCCAATATTTTTTTAAATAAAGTGTATTGTTTTTGTTGAAAATTTCTAATTTCAATAGCTTTTTCTCTGAATGTTTCAGAAAGTTCTAATATGGTTTAAATTGCTCATTGAGATGTCTTACACAAAACAGTCTGTGATTTTTTGAAATAAAGTTGATTTTCTTTCAAATTTCAATAGCTTTTTTTCTGAATGTGTCAGAGAAAAAAAAAGTATTTAGCTCAGTGAGATGCCCTACACAAAACACAGTCCAATATTTTATTAAAGTGTAATTTTTTTGGTAAAAATTTCAAATTTCAATAGATTTTTGCTGAATCACTCAAAGTTCAAACAAACTTTATTTACCTCAGTGAGATGCCCTACACAAAGCACAGTCCATGATTTTTTAAATAAAGTTTTTATTTTATTTTATAAAATTTTAAATTTTAATAGCTTTTTTTCTGAATGTGTAAGAGAGTTCAAACAAACTTTATTTAGCTCAGTGAGGTGCCCTACACAAAACACAGTTAAATATTTTTTTAAATAAAGTGTAATTTTTTTTGGTTAAAATTTCAAATTTCAATAGCTTTTTTGCTGAATCACTTAGAAAGTTTAAACAAACTTTATTTACCTCAGTGAGATGCCCTACACAAAACACAGTCCAGGATTTCTTTTTATAAAGTTTAGATATTTTTTTATATAAAATTTCCAATTTCAATAGGTTTTTTTCTAAATAAACGTCTCAGGAGAATCAGGACGAACATGTGGAAGATGACGAACAAGCTAGTAACACTAAAGTACATTAAAGCTAGTGCACTCCAGGTAAAAACGGCAAATTCCCAGATGTTTCTCTCCCTGCCTGTGAGTAAAACAGGCAGGCAGAACGATGTAATGTGATAGACGGTTATATTTTCTTTAATATTCCACAGCCAGTATGAACCCTTCCCAGGGGCGTTGTCTTGCCAACAAGCTAGAAGGTACTGTATGTCAACGTGACAAGACTTCAACAACATCAAATGAGGTGCTATTGGAAATGGTTTAACCGTGTGTGTGTGTGTGTGTGTGTGGGGGGGGATAATAGTAGTTCACTACTTGTTGCATCTGTCTGTCACCACGACAGGGAGATGCTCCATGGCTCCTCTGGGCCGGCTGGCAGCCCCCTGACTTGGCACAAGGGGCTGCATGGGGGGCAGAATGGCCCCCCCTTTACGGGACAGGATGTAGATTTCCTTCCTGAGGGCCTCCATGTCCCGGGCCTGGGTCTCCACCTGCGCCTGAAGCTGGGCCAGGTCTTCCCTGTAGGACGGCCTCCCCTGGTCCTGTGTGTGTGCGTGCGCACAAGCATCAGGACACATGGAGAACACACACACAAACGCTCACAAGCACGCACACATGCACACACATAACCACACACACGCACACACACATGCACACGCATACACAAACACGCACACACACACGCACACACACATGCACACACATACATACTGTACTCACTTCTGTATGTACATACACACACCGTGCGCGCGCGCACACGCACACACACACACACACACACTACAGTACCGTGCCAGCGTGGCTGCCTTTGACCCGGTCCTCCAGCTCTCTCCTCTGGCAGAACAGGCTGGTCTTCATGTTGAGCAGCTCTGTGTTGTGCCTGGTCACCTGCAGCAATGCATTATGGGCCACATGCACCTTCGCCTGCAGCCAAGACGGAACAGAACTTCATATTAGTAGATATAAATGTATAGATATACAGTATAAAGGCATCATATTAATATATGGTTAGTAAATATTAATATATCAATATATACAGTAGAAATAATATTAGTAGATATCAATATATAAATATGAAGGCATAGATTAGGCTTCCATGGCCACACATGCTTTCATTCATTCTGTGTACATATGTCAATTATTTCATATATTTTGCCGTTTACAGAAATCTCCTGAGGTGAAATTGACAGAACAGTGCCTGTTACCGTACACACACACACACAGGCACACACACACAAAATAGACACATTAAACAAAAGACACACACACACACACACACTAAACAAAAGAAACACACACACACACACACTAAACAAAAGACACACACACAAGACAGACACACACATAAAGCAAAAGACACACACACACTAGGGCTGTCACGTTAACTGCAACATTGCAACAACAAATATATATTTTGCTAACCCAACTGCATTAACATTTGAATGGGTCGTTATCAGGCTTCTGCAGACATTGATAACGACCCATTCATGTGAATCAGGTGTGTTGGAGCAGGGAGACAAAAAACATGCTGGGCAGCGGCCCTCCAGGACCAGGGTTCCCCGCCCTAGCATATTAGCCTAGCCCATCGAATGTAAGGTCTTATCTAGGGCATGTGCACTATCAAAGCGCACATTCCCCCCCGCCCCGTAATAGCCGGTTGTAGCCATTGGGAGTGTATGACACACCGACGATACGCTTTAATGCACTTAACTACAGTTTCCTCATATCCTGTTATGTCTGGGCAGCATGCAACACACTCACTTTCAAGTGATTCTTTCAGGACATGTCTGTACTTCTTATGGGAAGGAAAACAGAATAAGCTGTCCCCTAACTTTTTGGGCTGTTAATCTGAAAACAGCCCAATCACTTCTTTCTGTGTGCAGACATGCTAAGCCAAGGCATTTATGTACGCTTGGCGCATCAATGCACTATTTTATATGCTATTTAATAATTCCTCATATTTCCCAGCTGACATTTTGGCCAAACATCTGCCGGACAACTACACGTGATCGCTTACCTACAGTCAGATCACCGGCACTAAACTGGTAGCCACATTGTCTCACGCGGACTGAGATTACGTTGCCTCAAAATAGTGTTACGTTGCAATGATAATGCAATTATCTATCTGTCTATTGAGCTAACCTAAATCACCGCATGGAAATGTCCTTCAGTGCAACAGCCCTAACACACACACACACACACACACGCCTACACACCTCCCACACACACACACACACACACACACACGCCTACACACCTCCCACAGCTGGGTCTCCTGGGTGTGGTCTGCGGCCCTGGTCTGTAGCTGGTGTTGCAGCCCCAGCAGGGAGCTGCTCCCGGGGCCCAGTGCCCGCGTCTGCAGGCTGGCCAGGTCCACCTGGCCCTCCGCCTGACCCTCCATCCTGCTGAGCATCAGGGAACTGACCTGGAGCTGGAGCTCTGGGGGAGCGCGCACACACGCACACGCACACACACACGCACATGCACACACACACGCACGCATGCACGCACACGCACGCACACACACGCACGCACGCACACGCACGCACACACACACACACGCACACGTGCATGTGGTGTGGACCGAGCCAGCTGATACTGTGAGAATACTGTTGTCAATGTTTCAATCACTCACACGAACATGATCAACTTGTGCAAACATAAAACAAAAACGCAAAAGCGCAAAAACAAGAAAATAAGCAAAAACAAGTAGGCCTAGAGTATATCGCTATATCCACGTGTTTTACGTTTTGACTATTAGCCTAGCATATAAAATTTAACTTTTGTCCTTTCATAGAATGATGGAATCAGGATCCGTGAATGAATGAATGAATGAATGGATCCACCCCGCTCAAATGGACTGTCCCATAATACGCACATAGCCAAAACTGGTATGCCAGCAAAAACCACACTGAAAAACACACAAAAAAAACAGCCGAAACCACGGGAGTAACGTCTTAAGACGTCCCAAACGTGCGTGTTAAGACGTAGTTTTTTGTAGTCTTAAGACGGACACTTTTAATATTTTAACAGGACGTCGAACTAGACATTTTGGCCCCAATGGTGTCCCATATTAGACACACACACACGCGCGCACACATACACACATGCACACACAGATGCGCACACACACACAGGTACACACAGAGGCATGTGCGTTACATGCCCACACATACACACACACAGTGTACATCACAATTATTCCAAAGACCATTCCTGACTTTTGCAGGCTTCTGACCACATAGGGTTTGTGTCCCTAGAGACACCACTGACCTTTGACCAGGGCCCTGGCGTCCCTGAGGCTGGCGAGGAGCTGGGCGAGCTTCTCCCTCTGCAGGTGGCACCGCTCCCTCTGCTGGGCCTTCTCTGCTACTGCGGCCGCCACACGCCCCTGCAGCCGCAACACGTCAGCCCTGCTCACCACCAGGGCCTGGGACAGGTCAGAGGTCACTGCGCCGCCGCCGGACACATACTCTATCTGGGGGGAAGAGGAGAGGAGGGGGGCGGGCACGTTCAATAAATACCTGGCAGGTGATTGGACGAACACGTGAACGAGCAAAGTCAGCTGGTAAACCCACTCTTGCCGAAAACAAAGTGGGAAAAGATCTTTTCCATCGAGAAAAGTCTTTGGTGCCGTTCTTAAACTTTAGGCTAATAAAACCTATTGCAGCATCTACGACGTTTGACCGTTGTCGTCTCTATAGCTGCCTGTCCACCAAAACCACGCCTGTCGCTACCAGCAGGGCGTTGATTGGTCAGGCACTAGGCGAGAGAGGAGGAGAAGGACACCTGGGCATGCGAGTCTCGAGCCGAGAGGCATTGTAGCGCTGGCATCACATCGGGGAGTGTCATGGCACCAACATCATCTACGTTTCACATGTGATGCAACGCTAGGTACCTGATGCAGCCGCAATGGAACGACAATGTCCAGCTCATTAAGTCGCTGGTGTTTCTCCCTGCTCAACAGCTCCAGATCGGCCCCTACTGCCTTCAAGTTGCCCTGCACATGTCTCTCCTGCACACACACACACACACACAGTGTAAATTAAGGCAAGCATGCAAGGATACACCCAGTATGATAAAAGCTTGAGTCATATAAAATATATGGCCAGGACACAGGAAACAGAACAATACCAGATACAGGACACAGGAAACAGATCAAGACAGGACACAGGACAAGACAGGAGAGAGCAAGACCTTCTTCAGCAGAGCTTTGTGTCTCTCCTCCAGAGCTCTGACACTCTGGTTCTGCTCGTCCAGCAGAGTGTTCAGGTCCAGGCAGGACTGACGGAGTTGCAGTGTCTTCTCAAACAGCTCTGCCTCACAGTCTGACACAAACACACGCACAAGCATTCAATAGCATTAACATTAGCACTAGCATTAACATTAGCACTAGCATTAGCACTAGCATTAACATTAGCACTAGCATTAACATTAGCACTAGCATTAGCACTAGCATTAACATTAGCACTAGCAATAGCACAGCATTAACATCAGCACTAGCATTAGCACTATAACTACATTAGTGTCAACATCATACGCCACTGACTTGGAGGGCAGACGCTCATATCAGCATCCTCATCCGAATCTGAGTCTTCATCATCGCTGTCCTCTTCTTTCTCTGCCACACACACACACACACACGCACACACACGGATACGCACACACACACACAAAGATCATTCAGTTAAAACACAGCACGTACAAACAAATACACACACACACGCGCACACACACACACGCGCACACGCACACGCGCACACACACACGCACACACATACGCACACGCATACGCACACACAGATCATTCAGTTAAAACACAGCACGTACAAACAAATACACACACACACACACACACACACACACACACCTACAGTAGACCCACCCTGGCCACCTCTCATCCGGTGCTTGAAGACTCTGGTGAGCACATCTGCAGACCTGTGGTTTTCCCCCAGCAAGGCCTTGAACGTCTCCAGCACGGTCCTCTCTCTCTCCCGTAGCTTGGCCCCAGTCCTTCTCCTGACCTCCATCTGCTCCACACACTCCTTCAGCCCCAGCTGCAGACGGACCATAAACATTATTGGTTTAAAGGTGTGTTAAGATATTGTTAGCTAACACACGTTTCGTCAAATATCTCCTGTATCTCTGTGCGTGCTGAAAAAATACATTCTACCCAGCCCTGGCTTCGTATATAAGAACATGAACAAAGTGGCAAACACCGCTGACAACAACTGTGCCCTTGGCTTAATTTAAAAACAAAATAAAGCTGGCATATATTGTTATAACAATATAACACTTAAAAATGTAGTTAAATTATGAACAGGTAAAAATATGCGATTTATAAATCACAATTATTTACGTAAAGCATGTGATTAATCACGATTAGATTTTAATCTAATATTTTCTCCGGAAATTCACAAAACAATAAGCAGAAACTGAAGCCTCAAGGTGGAACCGGTCTCACCTGCACGTCCCTGTTCTCCTGCCGCAGCGTGCCGAGCCTCGCTGCCAGGTGGCGCTCCTGCTCCTCGTACTCCCTCACCAGCAGGAGCTCCTGCAGCAGCGTGCTGCGGCGCAGGTCGGCCAGCTTCATGCGGCAATCCAGCGCCACCTTGTGGTGCCGCAGCAGGCGCAGCTCCCCGTCGAAGCGCCGCACCGACGCCTCCATCTACCCCGGAAGTGGGTGGGGGGGGGTGGAGAGTGGGACAGACACATAAGCAAACGTCGGTCGGGTCGGGTCACACCAGGCCTCATTCATAACGGCTGTGTACATTAGAGAGTTTTGTTCATTTATAAAACGTACAACCGTGCAGTAGCGTTTTCCACTCTCTGCAGGAAACCTGACCCATGCGTCTCGTAGGTTATGACAGACGAGTGGCGCAGTGGGTAGAGAGGTGTGACAGATGATACAACAGTCGCTGGGGCGATCCCGGCTAACTCCTCACCAAGTGTCCAGGTGTCCTTGAGCAAGACATCTAACCATAACTGCTCCTGGTGGTGGCTTGCTCCGTGCAGCTATCAGCGTGAATGTGTGTGTGGCAATGTGAGGCAAACCTGTACAGCACTTTGAGTGGCCGGAAGCTTAGAAAAGTGCTGCAATCAATTTACCATTCAAACAGGAAATGGTAAATTGTTTGCCACTACTACAGTACATGTAGTTTTATAGAGGAAAGGAGGATCCTCTTCGTAAACTGACAGTTTAACTGATAATACTGTGCGCATAGTGGCGCTGTAATTCATTTTAAATTCAAATGAGTGAATGTTAGACTTGTCAGACAAGGGCCCATACAGTTTACCACCATCACGTTTCCTACACTTTTAAAAAACTTTGAAAACTTGTTCTCTACAGAACATAACTGTAATATCACAGAGGCGGGGTCAGATACCGTCAATCAAAATTAATAGCAGTTATTGGCCATATGGGCCTGGCTTGGAACTTCAAAACAGACCACACACACACACACACACCACAGTGTTCACACCTTACAGTAATTTGATCGGTGCGGACAATGAAGTTAATTTTGTCCACATATTCTTTAACATGTGGCATGTTATTGGGTGCCTTTAATAAACACACATGCTTTGGAACCTTGCATTATTGTTTTAGCGTGTTTACTTGTGTTTGTGTTTCCACAGAACTGCCTAGTTTAATTTATTAACGCCCACACACATATATATAGTTCTATGATACACACCTGTTCCAGCAGACAGTCCTGTTGGTACACCAGCCTGACATGCTGCTCCTGCCTCACCAGCTCCTCCAGTTGGCAGGAGGAGGCCATTACATGAGCCTCCTCTCCACTCTCCTCCTCCTCTTCCTCCTCCTCCTGCTGTAGCTCCAGCTGTTCCAACAGTGTCCTCCTTGTCTCCTCCTCGTCCTGCTCCTCAGCAAAGACCCTGCAAGAAAAGAGCAATAATAACGTTGTACCTGTACAAAGCAAGCAAAGGAACCTTAATATAATAAAAAACAGTGTTTGTGGGACTCCTGGGTATGAGTCAACCACCATAACCGCTAGTTAGGGTGGCTGTCAGCAGTAGGTTGTGAGAAGCTAGCTGCTAATGTGTGCTAAGGTTAGCAGCTAGCTTCTCAGGAGTAGAAGTGAAAAGCTAGCCACTAACACGCCAGTTAGCTCACAGGAATCGGTGTGAGAAGATTGATGCTAACGTTCTTGTTAGCCAGCTGGAGTAGCCGTGACAATCTAGCTGCTAACACACGTTAGCCCGAAGGAGTAGGTGCGAGAAGCTAGCTGCCTGTTTGCTGGCAAGAGTAGGGATGAGAAGCTAGCTGCTTACACTGCTGTTAGCCTGCTGCAGTAGACGTGACAAGCTAGCTGCAAACACACATGTTAGCCCTAAGGAGTAGGTGTGAGAAGCTAGATGCTAGCCTGTTGGCCCGCGCAGTAGGCTAAGAAGCTAGCTGCCGACCTGCTAGCTAGCAGCAGTAATCGTGAGAAGCTAGCTGCCGACCTGCTAGCACGCAGATTGCCGTAGCGCTCCAGGGTGGCGCGGTCAGGGCGGAGCCTCTCCTTCGGAACCTCCTCGGGCAGAAGCCTGGGGAGGGGGGGCAGTGGGTAGCGCTCGTGGGGTGCCAGGCTGCACTGGACGAGCCGCAGCTGGAACGCCTGGGAGCGCAGCTGGGACACCAGTCGCACCTTGGCGTCACGCAGCGCCAAGATGCGGCTGTTCATCTCACTCTTCTTCTCGTGTATCTGAGAGGGAGGGAGGGAAAGAAGGAGAGAGGAGAGAGGCATAGAGAACAAAGCGATAGAGAATGGTTTGTGTGGTTAGGTTAAGTCAACAGATCGTTATGAAGGTGTGAAACATTTATCCTCCAGCTTACTGACATACATTTCTATGACAAAAGGCGCATTCGTACCACCCAGTTCTAAGAACTAAATAAAAACCTACTACAAACTGTTATCTTTAATTCATTCTCGCTAATGCAAAATTGTATTTTATAAAGTTCCAATGCTTTGGCAATGTACATTTTTGTTTTTAATGATATATTCATAATAACACATCCATCCATCTTGACCGCTTATCTGGAGTCGGGTCGCGGGGGCGGCAACAAAGGACCCCAAACCTCCCTTTCCCGAGCCACATTATCAAGCTCTGACTGGGGGATCCCGAGGCGTTCCCAGGCCAGTGTGGAGATATAACCCCTCCACCTAATGCTGGGTCTTCCCCGAGGCCTCCTTTCGATGCAAAGGCGTGAGGTGTTTTCGAGTGCGTGTGTGTGCGTTTACCTGCTCCTCCAGGGCCACCATCTCTGCCATCTTGGTTCCTGCATTCACCCTCAGGTGCTCTGGGACGGCAAAGTCCTGGGCCGTCTTCAGCTGGAGGACGCCGGTGTTCTCCGTGGCCTGGCGGATGGCCAGCACGTCAGCCGGGTCCTCGTAGTCCTCGGGGGGCTTTTCTGCGTAACTGACACATCAGGAGGTGTTGGTCTAGGTGTATGGCACACAGCACTGGCTAACTACCTCAAGACCCGCCGACTCGACAGGTATACATAACTTGTTTGTAATGTTTTTACAAAACACATTTAAAAGGGAAGCACACAATGTCAGTGAGGCTCTGTTAGTCAAAGAGATCATCAAATACAGAAGCCTGTAAAGGCCTGCATTTATACAGCGCTTGTTCTGACCTTCCAGCCAGTCAAAGCGCAGTATTGCCTCACATTCACCAACACACACACACCACAAGCGACTTCTCGATCACCTGCTGCCACTCTGCCCACTGTTGACCCCAACCACATTCACTTCCTGTTCCCAGGAAGTGACATTCATGAACCACATTCACTTCCTGTTCCCAGGAAGTGACATTCAGGACCCACATTCACTTCCTGAACCCAGGCAGTGACATTCAGGACCCACATTCACTGGGTGTTTCTCAGGGGTTGTTTCTCAATGTCAAGGATGCTTCCTTGGTAGGACGGATTCCTAGTGCCTTCCTAGTCGGGTCATTCTGCGGTTAGTAAAGACTTTCGAAGAACACGTAATGGAATGGCCTAGCTAGTGTGCAAGATGACGTCATTCAAAAAAAGTCCCACCTTCAAAATCATTATGCTTAATTAAACCGCGC
>JAODUH010005245.1:0-10253 GCA_027564835.1 Typhlichthys subterraneus | reverse complement strand
GGCGGGAGCACGCAGGCCCCGGTAACGGTGGGAGGGGGTGAGCCGCCCATCGGCGGCGCGGCCCAGACCGTTACAATATATATATATATATATAAAAACTCAGCAAAAAAATAAAGCCTATTTTCAGGACACTGTATTTCAAAGATGCCTTTATAGTAAAGGGTTTAAACAATGTTTTTTATGCTTGTTCAGTGAACCATAAGCAATGAATTAACAGGCACATGTGGAATGATCGTAACACATTAACAGCTTTATTCTGAGTTTATATACAGTATATAAATTATGTGGTTTTTTTTCAGGGACTTCATTACAGAAGACAAATAGAAAAAAATAATAAATGTGGTAGGGAACTATTCAAGATGTATCAAACTGAATGCCTTGCTTGTGTGTCATACGATTTACAAAAACAAAACAGTCCATTATTTAAATTGGTGGCCACATGGAAAAGTTACAAAGATGAAGGTTGCTCCATTGGAGCATGCTTTATAAAGAAGCATAGTAATAATAATAATAGAGCAAGGCCACTTGCCTTGACACCGCAAACCTTTCTCTCAACTATGACCCACTGTTGGGATCATGGTTCACTCAAAGTTCAATAAACCCAATGGAAATGGTTAAACCATGGTCTATAATTGAGGTAAGGTCATAACATAACATCCCCCTGGTATGCTAATGTCTGTGTGAATGCTTTTTTTAAATGTGCCATCAGATAGAGGAGCTGGAGCTTGGAGAACTTGGCATTGTGGTGGAATTTCATTTTTTTAACAAAAGCTTTCTTTTTGTCCTCTGACTGCAGCAAAATTAGTATTTAGTCTGCAGTAGCACTGCGACAAGACACTATTTATTTTCAGTTATCCCCTAGTCCAGAGAGATGAGGGGCAATGTTGTTTTGTTTGTATTTGTGATCACAAACCCTCTGGTTTGGTTTTCTATGGGTAAATACACCCTCAGTCTGTCACAGAGCTAGAAAACTTCATGATATTAAGACTGTACAAATAAAGTGAATAACAAAGATAACAAAACAAACAAAAACTAAGAAAGCATACTTATATTTAAAATGTGTAACGGCAAAACTTGTTCCTCTGTTTTTCCTATTGGTTGTCCTATTTGACTTTGATTGAAGCTGGGTGCTTGTCTGGACGTGCGTTTGTCAGAATAGAAATACATTACTGTTACGGGAAATAAACTGAAAATAACACGGCAATAGTTCACTTAAACATAATGTCCACAGGTTTCAGCTGCCTCCAGTGTGTGAGCAGTGAGCACGGTCAATGACAGTTTCCGCTCGTTCCAGTCAGCCCCTGGCCTGCGCCAACGCACCTTCATTCATAGTAGTTCTACAGAAAGACACACTCACACCAACATACATACAATTATCAAATCCATTTTGTCTAAGATATTATAACAGAAAGACCATAAAGGTATTAAAGTGGAAAACTAATGTTGCACAGAAAAATGACTCTTACATGAAGGTTTAAGAACATTTGAACACGTAAACTGATATTTTACATTAATATTATTAATAGGAGTACACATTTCATTTGAGTTACCATGGGCAGAAAAGGTGACAAAATACACAAAACCCTGACTGGATAGAGGAATAGAGAACAGGACATAATTATCTTGGTAAATCACGCTGTCTCACAGACGTTTAAGCACAGGTGATGATGGGATTTAAGAGCCTGGAGAGCTCACGGCTACAGCAGCTGGCTCACATTTCCATCGGGTATTGGAAGGTTTGGAACAGTTTCTCCCAAATGCGGTCGGTGTATATTTGTATTAGTGAGTGTGTCCTTGAATGTGCATGCGTTAATGGTGAGACACAAGGATTAGCTTGATTAGCAGCGGTTTGACTCGGACTGAGACCAGTGCCTCTACAAATAAACCAGAGGAGATGTTGATACTAAATTGTTACGGCAGAGCCCACAGTACACCCACTTATCTGGAGATAACAACTTCCACACGCACATAGTCCAGCTTGAGAAATGCATAATTACATCAATGGTTATTACCATCACCCTGTTCAATGACGTGTGTTGAAACCTAGAAGCTCATAATTCACCAGAAAAACATTCAACCTGACAAGATTGAAAGCAAAGTATTAGTGTTGGGTATGGAGGTCATCTCAACATACTGTAGTGACAGAAAAAGGAAGCTAAATTTTGTCAGCATACGTGCCAGCTGGACCTCCGTACAAAACGAGTGCACCAGATATCATCTTAAAGTTTGGGAGACGTAAAAAAAAACATCCCTTCACTCTTGGCGTAGCCACGGGGACACTATGTCTGTATTTCAACAAGACATAGATGGGATAGTTCCTGGGGTGGGCTAAGGGGAGAGGTGTTGATGGCGCAAGCTAACAGATGATTATTGACAGGCGAGACATGTGAAACCCAGGCTCCACTGGTGCTAAACCACATCTCACTCTTGGAGCACTTACCACCGACATTTTATATAACACACTGGATGTAAAGCTGAACTTCACGGCCTATTTAAAGACAGACGTGGAGAGAAAGAAAGTGGGCAGACAGATAGATGGATAAAGAGCGGCACATGTATTAGGAGCTGAGGATGTATTACTGTAACTGTACCGTATAGACTACAAGCATCCATAATCTACAGCATTTGCTTCAGTATCATATACACTACAACGAAGAAAGAATGAGAGCATATTGGCTTCTTCAGATATCCTTCACGGATCACACACAAAACGTTTACAGTGTAGACCAGAGTTTAGGGGTAATTGGTCTACAATGCAGATTGTGTTCTTTCCCCAGAACCACTGCTTATTATTGATTAAAGCAAGGGAAGACAATATTACCCTAGGGGTCAGTGTCTGATTAACCTCCACCTTCTCAACATTCTAATCAGGCACTGACCTCTGGGAACTGTAACAAGGGGACACTGTCTTCTCTGCTCTCTCTGGGACTCGGTGGCGGTGCTTTGAGGAAAGGTGGGGTGCTTTGTAACGAGCCTAAGTAAGTCTAGTAACTCTAATGAACTATATTGTCATAGTTCCAGCAGTTAGTACAAAAAAGGTACTAAAATAATGTATTTTATTATTACTTTTACACAGCCTTCTGTTAGAATATTGTATTTCTCACTAGAGCCATGCGTTCTGGCTGTTCTAGGCATTTTGGACAAAATGACGATGACACTAAAGTCCTGTTTTCTTTACTTCATAGTGCGGCAGATATAAGGCACAATCGGTGCGACACATCTGATATCCTTGTCTCCTTGTAGTGTATACAGATCCTGTGTGGAGAAGGGCGTTTGACTGTGGAACCGTAGCAAGATTAAAGCTAATTCGTTCTGACTTTTCACTACAGTACTATTATGCTACTATTATACTGTATCATGGGCGTAGATTTAGTTTTAACATTGGGGGGAGGACATTTAAAGCGGAGGTCCTCCCGCTTAAACACACATCATGTTATTGTAACGTTCTGCACCTGTCTCGTCTCGTGTGTTTACCGTGTGTTTCAGGCCTGTTTCCCTGTAACGCCCTGCCTTGTGCTTTCCTTGCGTTTCAGGCCTGTTTCCCTGTCACTCCCTGCCCTGTGTTTACCTTGTGTTTCAGGCCTGTTTCCTTGTCACGCCCTGCCCTGCGTTTACCGTGTGTTTCAGGCCTGTTTCCCTGTCACTCCCTGCCCTGTGTTTACCTTGTGTTTCAGGCCTGTTTCCTTGTCATGCCCTGCCCTGTGTTTACCTTGTGTTTCAGGCCTGTTTCCTTGTCATGCCCTGCCCTGTGTTTACCTTGTGTTTCAGGCCTGTTTCCTTGTCATGCCCTGCCCTGTGTTTACCGTGTGTTTCAGGCCTGTTTCCTTGTCATGCCCTGCCCTGTGTTTACCTTGTGTTTCAGGCCTGTTTCTCTGTAACTCCCTGCCCTGTGTTTACCGTGTGTTTCAGGCCTGTTTCTCTGTCACGCCTGCCCTGTGTTTACCTTGTGTTTCAGAACTGTTTCTCTGTCACGCCCTGCCCTGTTTCCCAGTCTAGTTACATCCACCTGTGTCTGAGTAATCATGTCTGATGTGTAGCACCTGCCCCTCGTTGTTGTTAGGCAATGGTCTTCCTGTCTTGTCTACGTGTGTATTTAGCCCCAGTGTTTACCCCAGTCCGGTGTCAGTCATTATAGGAACACGGGGAGTAACGCATACAGCATTACTCCCCGTGTTCCTACCTTTTTGGCTCTTTTGAATAAACCTTGTTCTTGTTTATGACTGCATGTCTTGCGTTTGGATCCTCACCTCTTGCAACGTTATTTACCTTTTACATTTTTCTTTTATTTATTTTTTAATCTGATTCCTTTAACCATTTTTAATAATATGGTTTCTCTGTACTTTGTTACTGTATTTGTTTATGGGAAGCACAACTGAACATGTATTCCCTCTCTGTAAAGCACTTTGAACTGCAATTCTGTATGAAACGTGCTAAATAATATAAAGTTTATTATTATTTACATCCAGGCATACGCATATCCCTGACCACCGCACCCCTAGTGATCGTGTCACAGTGGTCACAATGAGCGTATAGCAGCACAATGGGGCCAGATGAGAGCTGCTTGCTGCTGCTCCAGCCACATGCCTCTCGCCTATGAGCCATCAGATAAGGAGGTCTATTTAATTCATATTCTAATTAATATGGAGCTTCACTTCCTGCCTCGTAGGCCTCCAAATCAGGCCGTCATTCATCAGGCGTTATCTGAGCTCAACGCCTCGTGCTCATCCCTGAAATGAGCTGACTGTGAGCTCCCCCCCTCCCCAACTACCCCTTTACTCCCTGCCCTCGATATCTACGCTCTGCCCTCTTGTTTCAGACGATGCACGGGCTTATGGGAGACATCAATAAAGACACATGGATTATAGTATGTGCCAACATCGATATTTACTTACAGTATAAAATATATATATAAAAAAAAAAAACACCGGGCTGGATCATCTGTTTCCTCGCCATGTGGAGCAAAACGCTTCGGCTTCTTCTCTTTGCTTCATTTCATTGTCACTCTGTTAAACTAACAAGAGCACAGGCGGGCATAGAGGAGCCAAATCAATATAAATACCTCTGGCTGTGGCTCCTCTCTAAGCAGCTACAGGCTAGCTACTAAGATCAACATGTAACTTGTTCCAATCTGGCAGTGAAATATGTCAGGGACAGAGTGAGAGGCAAGAGGGACCCTGCGTGTCATATTATGGACGAGTGGAAGTCAAACTGTGGGCCAGGAACCCCCCCTCCCTGCCCCTTCACCGAGAGACTGCACAATGCTTTTAGGGGAGGTTGTGAAACCATCCTGAAGCAATCTTTTTTAATCACAGTATGTTGAACATATTTTGTTGTGATCATGTGTCTCGGGGTGGGGGGGGGGGACACCTGCTGGGAACCGTATACAGTACGTTCACTATAAGAGGAACACAAAGCAAGAAAAGGAAGTAAGTCGGCAGTTTGTGAGAGACGCTGAGCCTCCGTATCGTCAAAGCGCCTGGGGCTGAAGCACTCAGCTGACACGCCTCGTACCACAACATGGCAGGCAGGGTGAGGCTACAGCCTACTTCTGCAGCCAGACAGCAACATTACCCACCTGTGTCTAATTATACGTACTCATATCAACGTGCGTGTGTGTGTGTATTGTGCATCCTGCTCCAAAATGTGTGTGTGTGTGTGTGTGTGGGTGTGTGTAAGTATATTTGTGGGTCCTGCTCCACAGTGTGTGTGTGTATTTGTGTGTCCTGCTCCAAAATGTGTGTGTGTGTGTGTGTGTGGGTGTGCGCGTGTGTGTTTGTGTGTAAGTATATTTGTGGGTCCTGCTCCACAGTGTGTGTGTGTATTTGTGTGTCCTGCGCCACAGTGTGTGTGTGTGTGTGTATTTGTGGGTCCTGCGTGTGTGTGTGTGTGTGCGTGTGTGTGTGTGTGTGTGTGTGTGTGTGTGTGTGTGTGTGTGTGTGTGTGCGCATGTGCATATTAAACAGTGCCAGAGAAGCCTGTGGGCTGAACCAGTGAAGTGCCTGTATGAAAAGCTGCCCGTCATTTAGACTGACAGATCTAAAGATCTAATGTTTCAGTCCTCACTGGGAACTTAGATCAGATAAGGGTTTGTCTCCTACCATCTCCTACGGTACATTCTTTGTCATTTTTAAATTACAATTGTTAAATCAATGTCCAAAATAAGAAGATTATGTGCAGAATGAGTAATTATTGTTCATATTATGCATGTTTAACAGCATTTCAATGCAACCTGTCAAAAAAGCTAATGTCTGTTTTTAGTCATACAGTAACTACGTAACATTAAACAGAATCTGAGCTCATCTGTCCTTTGTGTGTGTGTGTTTGCGTGTGGCGCATTTGTTTTGGTTTTAGATGCTGGTGCACTTGTGTGTGACATCCAGTGGAATAGAATGTCATACTAAAGAGCCATTTACTTTAAATGTAAACCTGTTGTTCATTTCATCTTCACAGTAAATGAGACACTCGTTTACTGTGCAACACATTCTGCTACATTCACATGCATGGAGGAGGAGGAGGAGGAGGCAGGGCGGTTCGCTGCATAATGGAGTGAGATGTTGGGAACAGTGTGTGGCCTGTGGGAGCTGTAGAGTGGCAACACTGATGGAGCTTGACTAGAGGTGGCGGGAAAAACTGTGAGCAGGGGAAAAACCTCTGCTACACGAGAGTCACAGAGTATACACTTCTTTCGCTGTTATCGTTACCCCATCCCCCTGCTCTCTCTCTCTCTCTCTCTCTCTCTCTTATTTTCTTCCTCGGGCCAGGTAAATATTATGTTTCCCACTGTCTGAGCACATAACACCTCCAGTCTCCCTCAAAGCCAGCTGAACACAACGGCAGCCAGAAACCTGCCGATATTCACACCAGTCAACGCGGGGGGGGGGGATGTGCGCGGCGGATGGTCTTGGTGAAACATTCGAGGTGACAGTTCCATTAGAAGTCGAATTATACTGTACCATTCACACGTGTGTCCACACACTTTATACCAAGCAAGGGTAATGGCAAGGGTGAAGAGTAACAGCTGTAAAAGTATCTCTTTACTGTTGTTTGCAGGTGTCATTTTTTTCTTGGTTTCCATGCTATACGATGACAAATAAAAGGCAGTCATGTTCATTCACTTTCATTCTTTACATTTACGAAATTTGGAAGAGGCTTTTATCCAAAGTGACTTAAATGTAGTGCATTTATAGGTCATATACCAGCAATTGTAAGTCAAGTCAAATCAATTGTATTTATAGAGACCTTAAACACGTTGCAAGTTGTAAGTAGGCAATATAATTTATATTAGAATAGCTACAGCACCATTTCGATATATCATTAAATCATCAAAACACGTTGCCAATGGCCAAAATAATATGGTACTTAATACTACAGTGTTTAATTCATAAGAGAGGAACGTTAATACTATTATTATAATAAAACAAAACGAAAATAAGAGTAGAGAGAAGAAAGTAGGGCATTGGACAAAGAAGCTTGAGTTAGGTATAGTTGGAGTGCAGGAGGTGGAGAGATCGCTAGTCAAGGTACCAAGGTGTATTGTGAAGGGTGTCTTGAGTCTCTTGCCGAAGATGGCTAATGTTTCAGCAGTCCTGACTGTTTTGATGAGCGAGCCTTGAGATCTTGGTGCCAGCCGGCCAGGCGAGGCGGTAAAACAAATGCTCTTCTTGGGGCCTGGAATTGGACCATTGCTTGGAGGTAGCTTAGGACACTTCTATTAACTGCCTTGTATTCATTCATTCATTCATTCATTCTAGTGTACACATTGTGCTAGAATATCATTTAGCAGGACAACAATGTGATGTCTCTATTTCGGTCTCCTTAACTGGACAAAGTTCTCTCATATTGCCTCATTTGCTTTGTATATTCCTGAATTCTAAAGCATCTTATTATTCAAGACCACTGGCTCCTCAAAACCACACCAAAGAGCCGAAAACACAATGTAATCTGCCAAAACGTCTACAGAGAACAGGAAATCAAAATGCGAGTAAACCCCTCCCAAAGATATTCTGAATGCTTTCCCTTGCATTCATGTTTTCCTCGCTGAGACTATAAGTGTGACTCTCCTGCCCCTCATAACGCACGCACACACACCTCTCTGCCTTCTGCTCTTTATCAATCCTGCCTATATGTTCCTACAGCAGGCTCTGACAGGTGGCCTGTGGGGCCCATCTCAGCCTGCAGTAGGCTACATCTCCTCTAAAACCTCCCCAGGAGCATGTGCATGTGTGCACACAACTCATGCGCGTGCGCACACCCACCCACACACACACACACACACACACACACACACACACACACACAGAGCGTGTGTGTGTGTGTGTGTGTTGTCTGTGGTCTACATATAGTAATATAGTAGTACTGACGATGCTGTAAAACCCCAGAGCTCTAAACCACAACAAAGGCTGTCTTCTAATATCCCTAATAATACAGGACGGCAGGCAACCGGCTGCATTTGGAGCGTTCTAATACACTAAATGATTCCCCTGAAATCACACGCAATGACTTCCCTGCCTTGTCTCAGTCTAATGTGCAGTCAGTTTGAATTAATAAAGCTGTGCTGATGCTACAAAGGAACGTGCTGGTATTTAAGCTGTTGGAGGATCTGGAGGATCTGGAGGAACAAAAATGCCTAGACACCTTGGTAAACTACTATGTGAGAGAAGGAGGGCACAATCTTATATTTACCCCAATGTCCTATAGGCAGAGGGAAACTATAAAACCAAAAATGTGTAACTTTTACTCTCCCATTAAGTCATGTGAATATTTACATGGTAAGCATCCATACATTTTCACATGTGACCTCTATAATGTCACTCTAGACATATATTAGTATGGGCTGATTCTGCTCACGCTTAGCCATCTGCCAGCCAAATGTTGCTTCAAAGTCTTTAAGGATTCTGGGAGTTATTAGTAGATGTGTTCAGTAAACACAATCCTTTAATTTCACAGTGGTTTATTTAACACTGGGTGCAGTAAATACTTACCAAGGTTATAGTGAAAAACACATGATTGTAAAGGGTTTTACACAGTGAAAATAAAACCTTATGTTGGAATGGGGACACGGGTTTAATTATTTTTGCACTGATGAATCTCACAAGAGACAGCATGATCACTTTGGATATACAGAACATTTCATTAATAAATGTGGTAACTGATGATTCAAGAAAACCTCATTTCACTTTACGAGCTGCACACAGTGTATTCTAGTAGGATTTCAAAGCCACCGCTGAATCAAAGTCCTAATCTTCCGAGAATAGTGCTGCTTGTCTTCTTTGGCTATTATATTTAGTTTCAGTTACAGCCAGCTCATTAATCTTCTGGGACCTCTATATCTTTCATCATCATAAACAATCAGATGGTTGAGGGAAAATTGGTACTATAGCAAGCAACTAAGTCTACTTGTTCATTCACTTTGAACACAGCATTTGCTCAAATTGATAATAGAGAAGTAGTGAAAATCAATGTTGCTCTGTGTAATTGGTGCATCAGATTCCGTGCAGCAGTGGACTGTGTGTTCATGTCTGTCTGTCTCTTAGTCTGTCTGTCTGCCTGTTATCAGAGGCAGCTAACAGCCATGAGATTGACCGATCCAACGGACAGCCTACAGAGAAAGGAGGCTGCCTGGGTTGTGCTGATGTTGACTCATCCACACACATGTACAGTAGAGGCACACACGCACACACACGCACACACAGACGCACACACGCACACACACACACACACACAGACTCCACAGAACCTCCTTCAATCAATAATGTAGACAACCACTTCATTTAGGACGATAAAAGAAACATCCAAGAGCAGCCATATTCCTCACAACACTGCAAACACAGAACGGTTGATATTTCTATACCTATGAAACCAGAAGATGGGCCACTCCAGACTGCTCACAACCTTTGTCAAATATGTTTGTGCTGCAGGGCATTGGTTGTACTACTCATACTGCAGTATCGACTCATTCATCTGTGAAATTCGGATGACTTGATTGTGCTCAAACCACAATTACAGCTCCAGTCCCTGACAAGAGACCACAGAGCAATAGTTGTTCACTCAGCTATACAATATAATCTAGTGAACCCAGCATGTAATGCTTGTGTTTGCCCAAACAAAATCACTGCAAAGTCACACACTTCTATCAGGCTGCTACAGGAATCAACCAGCACAAGCTGGAAGAGAGAGATAGAGATAGTGAGATGTAAATAAATATATATATATATATATATATATATATATATATAGAGAGAGAGAGAGAAAGA
>JAODUH010005244.1:6382-32766 GCA_027564835.1 Typhlichthys subterraneus | reverse complement strand
GTCAGGTGTGTTGGAGCAGGGAGACATCTAAAACAAGCTGGATAGGGGCCCTCCAGGACCAGGGTTGGGCACCCCTGTAGTATGTCATATTTTTTTAAATATAGGCTAAATCATTTAACGTTATATGTGCATCGGTCTGGGAATTCTCAATTCAAAGCCATCCATCACCCAAAGAGTATGCAGAAGGGTAGTTCAGCTAGTTCCAGCAGCAATTAAATGTCTGCATTAAAACATGTTTTCCATTTTTTAATTGGCTGAAGGTGTTCTACTTGTCTGCTAGCACCTGTTTTTTAAAATCACCACAAAATGTTTGTTGCTGAGATTAGGTGAAGAACATCCAAAAAGTCCAAAGTGGAACACATCTTGGAAGTTGTAGTATGGTCTTACCCAACTATGGATCATTATTATATTATAGTTCTTCAATTATCAATAAATAGCAGTGTGCCACATTAGTGCCCTATCTTTGACATGATTATTTTGCCATTTTTTATTGTAATAAATATGAATCTGAAATGTGCCATGGTTGCCATTGTGAAAGACATATGTGATTGGATGTGCGTGACACAAGGGAAAACACGTGCCAAGTTCTTTGGAGCAGTGGCCATGCTCCCCATGGCGTGGACAGAGGCCAAGTAAACAGGCCGGATTTTTATAGAGGGGCTGAAAAACACGTAACACATATTTTTCATCACAGTAGTTTTTTTTTTTTGAAAGAACGTGCGTACTGTTGCTAAAATATGACTAAAATACGAGACCTCCGACGGTCAAACGTAACACTGCTTGTTCTTCCATCTCCCTAGGTGTAATTGAGAGATGCACGCCAGTGAAGTATCACTACTCTTCCTCTATCCTCCCACGGAACCTACCCATCAACATCACAAAGACCATACGGCAGGATGAGTGGCATGCACTCCGTAAGTCCCCCATCCCAGTCAAGTGATTCGCCCCGACGCGCTGAATGTGGGCTTAATCGGCCACATTTTCACCTTGTCCCTTGTAGATCTACGGAGAATGACGGCTGGCTTCGTCGGCATGGCCGTGTCCATAATTCTCTTTGGCTGGGTGATCGGAGTGCTGGGGTGCTGTCAGCAGCATGACCTCATGCAGTATGTAGCTGGCCTCCTTTTCCTCATGGGAGGTACTGTGGAAGTCGACTCACTCTTCCTTTGATTTACGGATGAGTGTGTGTGTGTGTGTGTGTGTGCGTGCGGGTGCGTGTGTGTGCGCATGTACCGTATGTGTGTGCTCATGCATAGGATTGCTTGTTTGTATATCCTACACACACACACACACAGTCCGATTTCACAAGTGCCACATTTGGTTTCACTTTGCCTCAGTCTGGAAACTAGAACTAGAAGAAAACATTTGCTGTGTCAATTACAGTTATTAGCAGGCGACTGGTCCACCTTCAACCAATCAGACATTACTATGATTGTCCAACACAATCGCTCAGATGAAAGCTGATTGGCTAGGCAAGACCTGAATGGCCATAGACTGTTTTCTATTGAGGGTTTCCAGAG
Source organism: Typhlichthys subterraneus (assembly GCA_027564835.1). Lineage (NCBI taxonomy): Eukaryota > Metazoa > Chordata > Actinopteri > Percopsiformes > Amblyopsidae > Typhlichthys > Typhlichthys subterraneus. Next base: position 31,246 of record JAODUH010005244.1, on the reverse strand, counting down.
CATGAGTCTGTCGAATGTGGAGCTGGGAAATGAGGACGGTGTCACAAGGCCAGAAGGTATCTTTTGGCTGGCTGCATTCTCAAAGTACTGTGCGGTTGGGATTGACACACGTCACCTGGAGTTACATAAGACATGGTAGTCAGTGTGAATAATTACACGGTTAACTGTGCGTGTTCTAAACCATCTGTTCCTCTGACACAGGAACATGCTGCATTATCTCTCTGTGCACATGCGTGGCGGGGATCAACTTTGAGCTGTCCCGATACCCTCGCTACATGTATGGCCTTCCTGAGGACATTAGCCATGGCTATGGTTGGTCTATGTTCTGTGCCTGGGGGGGTCTTGGTCTCACATTGCTTGCTGGCTTCCTGTGTACCTTGGCCCCCTCTCTGAGCACGCCCACTCGCACAACGACCCACAAGCCAAGGCAAGAGAATGGAACCGTCTGATTGGACCACGACGTCATCATGTGATGGACCCATGGAACGCACAAGCCACACCCTTCCAAACTTGTCTGTTTAACAGTACAGTAAACTGTCCTGTCGTCGTGTCACAGCAACCCCCTCTCCCCCTTCTGCATCATTGACATTCCTTTCTGTGTTCAGTGTGCCTGAGTTGTGCCAGAAAGAGCAAAGCAATGATGAACACTCTTGAAATCATGAGGGGAATGAAAGAACACAAAAGAATAATGCCTACAGTATGTAGTGGTGTGGCTCTGTTAGCACAAACATTAACATTTTCTTTGTTTCAACATGAGACTTTACTTGCTAATTGAATGAAGGCCTAGTGTGGCTGTTTTCTCTCCAGAGGATTTGTCATATAATGGTGCTTTCCGTATTGCATCCCACACGCACAAACAAACACACACTAAACACACACAAACGCACGCACGCAAATAATTAACACGTATACGAACATATAGTAAATTGACGGAGAATCCATTTTCTTTAAAGAAAAAAAAAAAGAAGTAAACACAGGCCAGAGCATCTTGTCAGCGTACTTCTTTAAGTCAAGTGGTCTGTACTGTGTTATTGTTCAGAATGAAAGAATATTTTGGCACAAATGCCAATTGTTTTTCTTTACTAATATTAGTATTAGCGACTGAATGGAAGCCCTGTGCTTTGCACAGGGCATAAAAGGAAACAACCGTAGCAGGTTGTGGACAGCAAGATCAAATACATTAACTACATTTACATTGGAGAGATAACCTCTCAATATTTCTTAAAAGATTCAATATGTACAAATGCATCTCTACGTAGATTCAGGTCATTGTTTGTGTAAAGTAGCTCTTTGAATAATTGTTTGTTTTCTTTGTTTGGGGGTTAACAATAAATTGCAGGGCAGGTCTGTGTGTGTAGATTTAGGCTCCTCTGCTTCATGGATGCCAGAATACAGTATATTGAATAAGTTTTGCCAGGATGTGTCACTTTTTTCTGGCATTTTATACTGAGTCAAATTCTTAGGTGACAGAGAAAATAAATGAATCCACTTCCAATATCTACTGAAAATAACATTTTAAGTCCTGGTTTGTGGCCAGTATATAGCAGCCTATATCCTGGTCAAAACTAAAATATGGTCCACCATATTATGTATTTAAGTGAACATTTTACTTTTGGTTAATCCTTTTGACTCTGCATTCTTACCTCAATATTAAGTCCTCACACTGACTTATTTCAATGTTGATCTCAAATCAACCATTAGATTCTGCAAACTGCAGTTGAGTAACATGTGCATACATACTAAGGTTACTATGATATTTTATATTATGTTAAGGAGGAAACAGAATTGAGGTCTTAACACAATGTCAATTTAAATGTGTCTCAACTGTATGACTGGATTATCTGATGATGCTCACCTTTTGTCTGTGAAATTCTGAATACAATCAATTTGAGATTTTCATAATTCAGCCATCACGCTAAAAAGCTCTATTGAGATATGTCATACCAGAAATACAGTCATTATATGTCATTCTGATGTGTGATCTCTAAAGGTATTTTAGAAACACAGGTTTGTTGGAAATGAGCACTGGTGCTGTTTGCGATAAGCTTTGCGATACAGTAAACTCTTTTAAGAGTTTTTTCTCTTTTTAATGTCAAGAAGTTTACCTCTTCCAAAATGGTAATGATGTGTTTAATTACAAATTCATGACTAAGCAATTATAACAGTTAATCACATTTATATAACATAAACACATAATAGGGCTGTCATTGATAAAAAAATGTAATTGCGATTAATCTCACGCTTTACATAGTCAATTTTATGCAATATGCAACATTTGCATAAAGTTGGCATATCTTGTTAGAAAAATTTTACGTTTGGGGGGAATAAAAACATTTATTCATTTATTTATAAAAAAAAACATTTATTCAAAAATATGTGATGTATTAAGTGCAATTAATTAGGAAAGCGTGCTATTAATCGCGACTACATTACTTAATCATCTGACAGCCATACATCCCTAGTCATCACTTGGCCGATCATACATCTCAGTACAACATACTAAGACAGTAGTGTTGTGAAATGTGTACATCTGTAATATTTACATACCTGTGTAAATAGTGCACATTTCATATAATGTATGTCTACTCCAATAATTTCTCAACATTTCCTATAATAACTCAAAGGTTTTCCAAAGGTACTGTGGAAAACGGTGATGTGAGATTGGAGTTATCCTACTGTACATGCCAACTGAAGCAAATAGACTAAGTAAATCCAATAGCACAAGCAGAGAGCGCTATTGCTGTTATCTTTACAAAATATAAATTATTAGATTCATGTATGCTCATTAAAAGGAGAGGAATTATACTGTACAGTATGTAAACAATGCTGTATGTGTTGTTCTGTCATTGTAGCATCAACATTTAATGGCTTTAAGTTTCAGAAGGGAATTCACAATCTGTATCTCAAATGTCTAATTTGACAATATGATGTTTTCTCCTTGAAATTCCTGGAGGGGTCCTCCACCTTTCTTTACATTTATATGTGTGTAAGGTTACAGTCAACTAAGAGACAAGCATGATATGTACACTTGTGTCTTTTACAAAGAAAAGTTTGGAATCAGATATACAGATTAATTTTGTTGCTTAGAGGCAAATCTGTTCTGGCTCATGAATGTTGTGGACATGTTTGTGCCTACAGTTAGGTTCTAAGTGAATATAATGTTACATTGACAAATTAGTCAATGCATATTAAAATTCATGATTTGAATAGATTGCCATTTAATGTATTGGGTTGATATGGTGGTTAATTGATTCTAACTTTCAAAAGCAGTGATATACCTTATGTATTGCTGTAAACAGTAATGTAAATATGGAAGGCACACCTATAAGTGAAACATATACAACAAAGCATTATTGCGATTGAAGCACAACAACACACAACCAGGTTTTTGTGTTATCGTTGCTGCAATAATCCAGTGTGCCACTACAAAAAAAAAAAATGTTTACAGAGAAACTGAAAGATCATAGAGCACACATTTGTTCCGCAATGTCTTAATTAGTTAGTTAAAATTGTGGATATTTTACCAATACATGTGGTTACCAATACATGTGGTTTTGGTCAGAATGTTTTTTAAATATGTGGTAGAGTAATCATATAACAGAAAGATTATGAGCCTAAATGAAGGAAAAGTATTTGAAATTAGCACAATGTGTCTGTGCATGAAAAACTGCACTAAGATGCTTCTCAAAACTGATATCTTGTAGGAGGAAAAAGGAAATGTGTTTGTCAAGGTGGCCATGTACAATATGCCATCTTTTAAAGTAGCACAGCTATTGTTTTCTAAGTCATTTATACTGGATCAGTCCACAAAGGATGTATGGGGAAAAAAATACATTATAGTCTTGCATGAGGTCATTTCACTTAGTTTCTTTAAAAATAATAAAATTGTGTCAATTTTTTTATTTATTTATTTATTTTACCAAAATAAAATCTGTAATTACTGTATTGAGACTGCTGTTTTGTTTTGTACAGATTAGATTAAAGACATATATTGAGACGTATTTAAAACACAACTCTGAGAACAGATCAGTCAAAGATAATTCAATTAAATCTGTCTGATATCAATTCATCAATTTCTGATTAAATTGCTAAGAGCGACCTCATAAGGCTAGATGGAGAATGAGGATACAGAACCGAGTATGAAACCGACAGAGAAAAATGTGTCACGGGGCACAGTGCCATCTAGTGGAAGAAACTGGTGGTTTCACACTCATGTAAGATCCAATTTACATGGATGTAGATATACAACAAAGAGATAAGCATTCATAAAAATTACAAGGTATTACAATTATGTTATATTATTATAATGTACATAACAAAGATAAGCATTCACAAAATTGCAATATTAATGTGTATTATATAATACACATTAATATAATCAACATACAAACTCTGATACAAGGTATCACATACTTCAGATTTTATCAAAATATGATGTATTTATACGTGTATAGGCTAATGTATAAAAAATTACTTAATTTTACAAACCATGCTATTACAAAGCATCCCAATAAATTCCAAACATCAAACAATGAAATCAATATCTTAGATGAATATACAGTATCTGATATTTTCTAAAATTACGCTATATACATTTCTACTATCAGAATAAAACAGTATAATTTAATCCTAGATAAAGGACAGTCACCTTTACAATATGCTTCCGTCAAGTTAGTGTGTGTATGTATGCATGTATGTATGTATGTGTGTATGTATGTGTGTGTGTGTATGTATGTGTGTGGGTGTGTATGTATGTATGTATGTACTATGTATGTGTGTATGTGTGTATGTATGTGTGTATGTGTGTATGTGTGTACTATGCATAGTGTAACTTCAGTTCCAGTTTGATGCAGCAGAATATACAAAGTAAGCAGGCAGCCCAGTAATAAATCACATGTCATATAAAATACTTTCCTCTTGTGTGTTTCCTTAGCACCAATGCCTAATATATTTAAAGCCCACAAAATATCAGGCAGCTGTTGTTGTTTAAGCTGCTTAAACCTCAGAACTGTCTGTTCGTACAGACATTTTACTTGATTTGACAATGCTGACTCCATGACCATTTTGATTGGGTTGGAAAAATGTGCTATAGTAGCCTATGTGTGTGTACAGTACAGCTGATACCTCTGCCCAACAATCTGATTATCCAGACTCCAATAAAACCTTCTGTCTGGGTGTGCTGATACAATTGTATCCATAGAAGAGCAACCAACAGTAATTCTGGCTGTTACCACTGCTGTAGCACATACTGGTACGATTAGGTTAAAGTTCAAAAGAGTCCCACTGAATATTACAAGAGAAGGGCTTAGGCATACTACTTTTTGCCACAGTAATGGGCGCTCACCACCATGTAGCTGTCGGGGGAGAGGTCCTTAACATTGGGCGTCTTGGCCTTGGCCCGGCACACCTTGACATGGGGTCTGCCGGGTGGTCCTCCCCTGCAGGGGTCATGTTTCTGCAGGTAGCCCAGGAAGGTCTCCCAGCCTCCCCCAACACGCACCATCACATGGCGCTCATTCAGCATCTTCAAAGGGAGAGAGAGAGGTACAGTCACACTAAACCAATATCAGCATATTACTATGCCACGCTTATTATGACTACCAAATCATATGAAGACTGTGGGGGCCGATGGAGTCCTATAGATACCTGGAATCCCTACCCGGCTCCTGGAAGACTCAATTTGCTCTTCGTATGACACCCCCCCTCCCCCCCTTCCCACACACACACACACACCTCCCCCCTTCTCCCCAGGTGGTGTCAAGGCAGCGCAATATCCCACCACCCCCCATCAAATATTTACAAGCTCCTCCCGCCTGTGTAGCAGTGGCTATGAAAATCAAATGATCTCAAGGATAGCTTTGTCAAAATCTCATTAAACCAAATGAAACAACACCTCGAAGCACCAGCTGAGCACACACGGTGAAACTAATCCACACTGCACGTGCACGCGCGCACACACAAAGACACACACACACATAAAAACTAAATAACGAAGGAGGTCAATCAAATAAAGGTACTCGACAACTAGCGTGTTCATGCTTATTGAACATTTGTGTATAAATCCAGTTTCGTGACACATGCTGCCCACAGACGGCCTTCCTTACAGTCGCCATTCTGCTACTGAGAAACCAACCGCTGCCATGGCAACTACTATGAAGCTGCAAAAATGTAAGGGGGCAAAATGAGACGTGCTCTGCTTTCCGTGCGGACCTTCCACTCCCGGCAGACATTAACATTCCCAGGAGGGTTTCCAGGGCCATGGGTTGTCCTGCCTTGCATGCCATACCCCCCCCCCCCCTCCCCCTCCCCCTTTCCTTATCGCATTTAAACCCTTCATTAAGAAGCCATTAAGGATGTGATAATACAAGCACATCTAGTCTAGCTACAACTGCTCACCACCTCCCCCGATACGCCTCCCCACCCCACACACACACACACACACACACACACACACCACAAGCCCTTATTTTGCCACTGCTGGGGAGACACTGGGTGCCCCCCCCTGCCCAGACGTAATCGGGCTCAGCTGTTATCCTGCTGATTAAAATGTTGAAACTGACAGGGGTCAGTTCTGACACCATAAAGAAAATAAGTGATTTAACTGAAGCCATATTGGCATGAAACACTGTTAGATTTTAAAATATAGAAGCTACAGTATATATAATATTGTACTTTTTCAAAGATGCAAAAGGAAGATTTTCTGGAAGCTGGTTACGTTTATTTGAAATTTTAAGTCTGTAATGCACTGGAGGAGTGGTGATGTGTGTACTGTGTATCTGATATAATTGTCGTTGTACATTAAGTAAATATGAATTATAAATAGTGCACCACTTTACAATTTACAACAATACATTCACGAGCATTCAGTAAGTAAATAACAATAATAGCGCCCAGTATACTGTATTGTGTTCAATGTTGTTTTCCAAAAACGTCTTTGTCAGGCATATTGCTGTTTCTTTGCCATCGCATTCAAACCCTCCCCCACAGGTTTACACACACACACACGCGCACACGCTATACTGTGCATGTGTGTGTGTGTGTGTGTGTGTGTGTGTGTGTGCTTGCGCGTGTGCGTGTGTGTGTGAGATTCCCTTGTGCCCTCCTTGGCAGGTTTCATTGATTTTCCTTTTCCATACCTACTGAAAGATTCATGACGAGGTATAACAGGAAAGCATGCCATTCAAGTGCCTGGCAGTAGGGGTCAGGCTTTAGCTGTTTCAAACATTACCTATGCTTCTATTTTTTAAAGATACTTTACATTCAAACTGGCCAAGACAGAATATAGATTGAGAAGAACTACTGTATGTAACATAGTTACTGCCTAGTGTCATGGTTTTGCCTTATTGATTAGCTGCAAGCAATGAAACCTTTTCAAAAATATCTACAATATCAATCATATTTCCCAATATCTTAAATATGGCCTGCAAAGGTTTAGAAGGAAACCACTGTGGAATAGTGTTTTAGATATGGTACAGACCTATGAGTACTTCTGGGATTTTGTAGTAATGCAAGTTATTCAACATTACAATGATTACAAAAAAAAATATTCTAATATGTGTGTAAGATACATGTGTTAGTATCTAGTAATTATAACCACAAATCAGTTTTTTAAAACACTACCATGCATTTATGTAACTTGCTGAAAGAAAATTATGTTTTTCATGTAGGTGGGTAACGGGGGTGATTAAAGCATGTCGCCTTGCTACCATTCATTTCAGCCTATTATTTGAGCAGCAAGTAAATAGATGTGGCATGATATTGTGAGAGATTTGACTGTCTTCCCTTTCATTGAGACAGTCAGGCACTCATCCTGCTTCAAAGCTGGAGAACAGCCTAATTGGGCCCAGAGAAGAAAGAAAAACCTTCCCCTTTTTTAAAGCAAAGAATGGCAGAGCCCTTCAAGGCTATATCCTGATTGAAAAATCTCTGCAGATAATAAAGTGTGTGCGTGTGTGTGCACGCGTGTGCATTTTTGGGTCAAACCCTGTCCCTCATTATCAGGCTGTGATTACATCTCTCCACTAATGACTTTGTCGCAGTTATCAATATACTCTCCTCTTAAAAAGGTTGCTACACATTAACTGGCCAACCATCTGGAGAGCAAGACCAGGGTTATCAGGCTATGGTAATAAGGGTTTATGGTGTGTTTTACAGGCAGACACACATTTGTGATAGGCTAAGTGATGGTGAGGTTGAGACATCTAAAAAGTACATGGCAGAAATAAACAGATTCTAGCTGTTAAAAAATATGTCTGGAGTACATATTCAAATGAATGACAACAAAACAAGCATCCAACAAACCCCGCTCTAGAAAAACACAGTAATGCACAAACTGGTTGTGATCTAAAAACTAAACCACTAAAAACATAGTGGAATGTGTTAAAACACAAATAACAAAATCTATTTTTTGGATGTATCTTTAAATATTATTCCCTTATATTATGTACGTATGTATGTGCTGCCAAATGTGGCTATAAACTACAAGCTTTTGGCAAGCAGATTTTTACTGCCTCAGTTTCTTTTGATGTGGTGTTTGGGCATGCACCTCTGTGTAAGAGACTCAGCTGATATGGAGAAGCAGGTGTTCCATGCATGACTTAAAAAGGCAGTCATTATTTCAAAATGGACAGTCAAAATATATTTTCTTTCAGACGCTCAAGAGGAAACAGAAATGTAGCTGTAGCTCAGCCTGTCAGGAGATTGACACTGACAGAGGATAACATTGATCACTAGGGTTTGTAAAGTGTCAAGTCAATGGGGCTTTCAATAAGGTTAACAAAGCGTTAAATAGGGTTCGGCTGGTGACCAATTAGGCAGCACTGTATAACAACTGTATAACTCTGTGGGCCAAAACATTTAAATAAACAAAATGTAAAATGACACGGCCCATTTTTGCCTGTTAAATGTTTAAAAATCGGCAATGATCTGGTAATAACACTGATTTAATACACGGTTAGTTTATATTATTATTATTTATATAATTAATTTGGCTATTAAACAGCAAGCTCATTATGCAATATGACATCCATGGTTGCTAATACTTCATTAGACACTATTGTAATTCACGTATCCAAAACAACAAAAAGTTTATATTTTGTACTGCTGATATACACCATACAATAATAAAATGTACCACACATATGGTGTGATTTTCACACACATATGTACCACACATATGGTGTGATCAATGCAAAAGATTATATTTTATTAAGATGTCAATATGGATCACAATAAGAAAGTGGAACAGCCAATGATAAGCTTCCTTGTACAAAATGGACTCATATGGGTCTGTGAGTGGGCTACCATTTACCACATAGCCACGCTATTCAATGACATGCTTCTCCTTCAGGTCTGAAGTCTTTGAATTGAATATTGAATATAGTATTCAGCAGAGTGCATGCCTGACCACTGGTTGCCAAGCAACCCTGGCTCCCAAAAGGCCATTCCTAGAGCAGGTCTTTCTACAGATTGATGGTGATGCTCTTGCTTGAACATACAGGCATACAAATAAGTATAATCAAGCTTTATAAAAGTTTTTATAATAAAGAGCATTAACTTATTTCACACATGTATATTGTCATTGTAGGAGGCCAACCATGACATCTAACTTACTGTACATTAAACAATAAGAAAACATATAAATTTGAAATCTATAATGGTGCCTTGAGTTTTATAAAACCATATTTAAGTAATTATTATGAATAAATGATGTGAATGATAAAGGGGTTGCAGACATATAATACATACCCGTACATAGAGGACCTTTTCCCCTACACGGTAACGTCCTTTGGGATGCCTCTCTACATGAAACGTGGTTGTGCAACTACAAGGGGGGTGTTCAATGATGTTTCTCACCTGGAACCAGACAGCAAAACAATCAGTGGGCAACTACAACTAAATGTTTAACTATTTTCTTCGCTTTTTATGTATGTCAATATGGGAATTGTGAAGTGAAAACTATCAGCCAGGTGGTACCAATGTATGTCAATCAACCAATCAAGAATCAACCAATCAAAAATCAAGTAATTGAATCAATTAAGCAGTAAATCAGATGTATTTAAGCAGTTAATCAATTCATAAATCAATCAGTAGAAGATGACTGGACCACCTTCAACTTATCAGATGTGATTGTGAATGTGGCGGTAAAACACTGGTGAGCAGGATACCAACCGCCGTTAAACAACAAAATGAAGAAGAAGAAGAAGAAGATGTGATTGTGATGTTCAAAAACATGCGCTAGCAGACGATTGAACCGCCATCTACAGGAACATCGTAAAAGAACCCAGGTGGGGAAGATTGACCAAACAAGCAATTCCATACCAGCTTGACATTTCCCAGACCGATAAGGAAAGCGAAGCGAAGCTTGTGTTAACCACGCTAGCAACACCAAGAGCTCCAAGCATTTGTATCCATGGGATGTGTGTCGTACTGCGTTGTGTTCTGGTGTATTGCACGGCATCAAACTTACAATGTCATCCAAGAGGTTGTCACTGTCTCTGACCTTCTGGCCTGTGGATTTGCTGGGCCGACGAGCCAGGTCTGTGGGAGCAGGCGCTGGCGCAAGAGGTGCGGGACTGGCAATGGGGAGTGCAGTCTGGGTGGGTGGCGGGGGGGCCGAGGGCAGGGTGTCAGTGGAATGGCATGATGAAAAGAAGGCTGTCTGGGTGGATGCTGTGGCGGTGTTGTTGCCGGAGCCAGAGAGTGGCGTTTGAGTGGAGGAAGAGCATATGTGGCCTGGCGGGTTTGTGTTAGAGGGGAGATCAGAGACAACATCTGGAGGGAGGGCTTCTGAGAGGCAGGCGAGGGGCGATGGGTGCGATGGGGGCGACGGGGTGCAGGGCAGGGATGAAGGGGATGCAGGGTGCACTGATGGAGTAGGGGGGGGAAACAAGGGCAGAGGGGATAATGGAGATAGACCCCCTGCTTCTTCTCTCTCTATCTCTCTCTCCAGCTTGACCAGTCCTGGGGGTTCGATCCCATACCTGAAAAACAAATGCTTTTATTTAAAGTATATATACACTTTAGTTAGTTAGTTAAACCCAATAAATTTATTTACCAATGTAAACATAATCCTCAATATATCTGAGCCTGGTCAGTATTACTAGTATCAGTCACTCACTGACTTCTGTTGGTTCTTAAAAACATATTTCCAACACATCTACAAAGTGTGCTCGGTCTTTATTCTAAACTATGGGAAGGAAGGACACAGTATGGCAGCTACAGAGTCAAGGGTTTAACAAAGGCTCTGTGTAGAGAAATGTAGAGAAAACAAACGCACAGTGTTGTTTCTATTACCTGGCAGCGATCCTTCCTATCTCCATCAGGCACAGACACACCTCTCGTGGCTGCTTGTGGAGGACTGTACACAGAAGACATAAACATAAATCTATCATCTAAACCAATAGTTCTCAAAATATGTGATCCACCGCTCCCAGGGGGTTCCTGAGCTACCGCATAAGCCACTTAACATAACATGATAGCATGACCATAAAGATCACAGGGGAAAACAAATATAAAAGCATGCAGATCTGGGAGATAAACAGACTCCGCTAGGAATGAAAACAGAAACGACTTACACACTGTAGAATAAGATGTAAGGTGGAATTATATGTTGCTGTTGTGCCTGGCTCTTTTTGAACTAGTGCCTGCATTCCTGTTGACGTTCGACTAAGGGTATATGGGCTGGCAAGTCTACTCTGAACCTCCAAAGCAAACTCACTAGCCCTGAGATAAATGTAATGTCTGTAATTTTCAAGTTTCACAAAGTTTCAGTACTGTCTGTGTGCGCGTGTGTTGACACGGCTTGTTTAGACATCAATGAAAACTACAGACACAGTTAGAGAGTGATGAGATCAGAAGAAGTTTCAATCAATCGTTGTTTGTTGTTAAATGGTCACAACGCAGGCCTAGTTTTTGTATCTTTCTTAGCACTGTACACTGAATTTACCTGTTATTTGACATCAGGGCTGCAGCAAAGAAACAGGAAAGTCAGAGAGAAGGTGGACAGTAAAGTTATCTACTGTATAGGTCATCATTTGAATTGCAAGGTAAAAGTCTGGAAAGCTCTCTTAGGCAGGCATCATCACACATTCATAGCGAATAGCACAGTCATTCTTTAGTGAAGCACGTATTTTACCCAGCAGTATTATGGAGTATGTAGGAGTTAAACTACTTTACAGTAAATATAAGTATTTGGGAACATTACCATTTCGATTTCAATAAAGATTACAAGCAAGTATGTTAGTAAGTAATATTCAGAAGCAAGAAAAGCAAGGCATCTTCAATAAAGGATGCTTACAGGTAGGCTGATGTTGTGAGCAGAACTCAAAACCTTTTGGCTGGGAAACCAGACCACTTTGTTCAGGTACTAGCGAGATGACATGTTTCTCTGTCTAACATGTTTATTTATACTACCATATCTGCCTCCATGCAGCTTACACCTGTGGAGTATTGAGACACCAATGTGTCATCCATTGTAAAACATGAAAGCCGTGAGGAGAACAAAGATAAACAAAGAGGTGACAGAGATAGCGTCTGGAATACTGCATTACGTACAGTAGTACAGCAGAGACACAATACGGGAGGAGAATGAAAGAATACTGACAAATACAGAGCAATGACGCTCCAGGAAACACACGGCGGACAATCTTGTATTAAAAATGGTTTTCATAAGCAGCTTAAAGGCTGAGGGGGGAGTGATTGTAACAGTAATATCAGAAGTTAGTGAAGAATTATACCCTATGGGTATAATTCTTCACTGTATGTGCAGTGTAGGTTCATGCTGTGGCTTTAACTCACCCAAGCCCTCAGACTCAAACAGATAGGCCTCATCGACCCCAATCTTGCGACACCAGTACAGGAAATTGGCAGTGTTGTCTCGAGCAAAGAATGACCCAGAAGCCGCATCAGCTCGCCAGTGTACGACTCTGCGTGTGAAGGTCTGTGCGTACATGTGACATATACAAACACACACATGTGAAGACACGCATAGCATTTTGTGTCTACAGGTGAAACATTGTTCAACACTCCTTGATTTTGCTGTAGTGCCCCCATTCCCACAAATATCCTCCCGGGCTCACTGTCCAAGCTTATACTGTAGCATAGCCATGCTCACATCTGACCAGAGTATCCAGGAAGCTAACCGCTGATAACATGCTGGTAGACAAAATAATTCATCAGATCAGATACAGTATTTATCTTTTGATAATCATCTATTTATGACCCTTATTATCTGTGCGAGCAAATTCAAGTCACGTAAGACATGCATGTTTGCTATTGTTGTTTTATCAGTGTGTGTGTATGTGTGTGTGTGCGTGTGCATGCGTGTTTGTGTGTGTGTGTGTTGTCGCACCTTGCCATTACTGGCTTGAACCATCTGATCCTGGAGCAGCTGTGCTAGCTTACAGAGGAGAGCGCCGTTATCAAGCGTCTCTATCAGATTGTCTGCTGTCAAACCCGTGTCTAGGACACACACACACACACACACACACATACACATTATTAACATTATATGGGCATTTTAATATAGAACTGTGGAAAAGATTGGTAATAATTCATAATTATGAACAATAGTATTTTTGCTTACTTACATAGATGTAAACAATACTGTACAAGAAAATAAATACAGTAAATAAAGGATTTAGTTGGAATGAAGGGAAAACTGCACTAAACAAATGAACATAATACATCTTGTGATTAAAAGTGGTAATTTAAAAGCAAAGAAGGATGAAGAGGACTGTCTCTAACAAGATCCTTATTACACTGCTTGCTTAGGTTGAGAAACCTTGTTGTTGACTCATTAACATTTGAGTAAGATCTCTGTTATTTTAAGAGGCTTGTCTACCCATTGTTTATTCACTTCTCTTATGAATTACAGATAAACAAAACACCAAACCTTTTCCCAGAAATGTTGATCCTAAAAACACATCACAGTGGGAAATGAGATTTGGTTGTTTTGGTACTAGTCCAAACCACGCAGTGATTCCTCAACACCTCTACAATTGTGTTGTACAAATATAATACTACTAAATGTGTGTTTTTATTGCAGAATAAGACAGTCAATCTAATGATTATCTGGTCATTTCCCAGACTGAAACAGGTTCTGGCAAGTACAAACACATCCTGCCTCACAAAGAAGTAAAAAGGGTACACTTTATTTGGATAACTGTTAAGTAGTCTGTACCAACAATCCGCTACTGTATTCTTAGAAGAATAGTAGAAGTTTCAACATGTACTGTAATTCTCACCCATAATGGTGTTTAGCCACAACACCAGGTCTTCCTTCATAGGCAGCAGGCTGGCGTCATGGCGACAAGACAGCCACTGATTGAATTCCTGTGGACTTGCCAGGCCAGGCCCAGAGAGTCTGTAGCGGGGGCTGAGAGGAGAGCAGATCTCCAGACCAGCCAGGTGCCTGGGTCTCAGAGGGCCATCCGATGTGTCATCCATTGCACCCATGTCAGTGCTCATTATGTTTGCCAAAACACTGAACTGCTGAACTGAATGGAATATATAATAACTTCGGTTGGAATGGAATATCTCCATTTTTACAAAGTTATGTATACCTGAGGCTATCAATGCAATCTATGTACCTACTGTAGTCGGTATGCATATGCATATATGGCCAATCTAAGTATTTTGTTGTGTAACAATTGATTAATGTTGAACTTCGGACACGTGTAGTGACAGTGGTATTATCTGGGTACTGTAGAACTGTGGCAAAAATATTTGGGCATCTGTATTGTAGACAAGGATCATACAGGTATGTATGCAGAGGTAGGTCTGAATACAGCCCAAAAGCCTGACTGATACCCTGATTATAATGATGTTACATTGTGATTTTAGCCATAAGAATGATTGAGTTATCCCACAGAGAATAACACAACAACATCAACATCTATTTTCTCACAACTCAACTACCTCCCGTCCAAACAGTTGACCTGTTCCTTTGTCAGTTGAGTAACAGTCGAGTTGCAGTTTAGTAACTGGAGACAAGGATTTAATAAGACATAGATGTAAAGCCCAGAGCAAATCCCCTGGTGCTCCTACATGGCTTATTTGTCCTGTTCCCAGACCTGTCTCCATCATAAAGAGCAGCCCCATGCAGAGACATGATCTGGCTGCCAGTAATGCTCTCTCAGTGAGCCCCACTAATCAGCTAGATTTAAGACAGCAGAACCTGCACTGCGGTCAGTGGTTATGCTGAACACTGTGTAACATGCAATAGAGGCACAAGCACAGTTTAATACTGAAGTGCTGTATTACATGTTTACATACTAACACCCCAACATATTACTGTTACAGGCCTGTACAGGCAAACCCTCAGACGGTGCCTAATGGTTTTCAATATCTGTGCTATGCCAAGAAAGCATGTATAGCAGGTTCAAAATAACTGAATTATACTTATACAGTACTGCATGTGTGCATTGTGAGCAGCAGGTAAATGTACAACATCTACAGAAGTCCTACAATAATAATTTATTTTACTTATCTTCTCAGTATACATCAAATCAAGAACTGCCTACAATATATGACCTTTTGCAGACCAGTGTTGGGAAAGTTACTCAGGAAAAGTAATAAGTTACTATTTGCTCATTACTCATTACTCATTCAAAATGTAATAATATTACTTTACTTATTACTGGGTATTAAAAATAATTAGTTATATTACGAGATACATTACAATATTACTTTCACAATCACTACCCTGCCTTGACCTTTACGAAAAATGACAACCTGTGTAACCACCTCGCCTTAGAACTTAATCCGCTTTATTGGAACAATAATTAACCTTAGGAGTCAACAATCAGCCAAAGTGAAAACAGTATCTAGTTACTGCCCAACACTGTTGCAGACACATAGGTGCTTCAGATGTTGTACAACCCTCTGAGTAAACAAAGTGAAAAGGGTCAATTGTAAAACCATGCATGCTTTGGAGGGAGACCAGATAAATGACAAGGGGGACTCCACATACAACACGCTGGCCAGCGAGGATATGAGAGCATATGTATCTAACAAAGCATGCAGGTGCTATATTCACACCTCTGCTATAAGATGACCTTGCTGGGAAGTAGGTCAAAGGTCCACAACTACCCTTGCCTTTAGACACTGAGGCCCTTTATATTACTGCAGAGCCAGCTATTAATGCTTGCAGATACACACAGGCCTAGTTGTCTGTGTGCACAGACATACAGTATACACACACACACATGCAAACATGCACAGACACATTGAAGTGTTACACAAATACGCCCACACCTGCATTGATGTTCTTACACCTACATTATGTACCGTGTTCCTTTACTTTCAAAGCCTTTAATTGTATTCTGCATTGAATGCTTTTGAACATCTGAAAAGAAGCATTTTAACAGGAGAACTGGAGTGTGAAATTATAAACGTGCCAATCTAAAAACGATAAGGTAATGTACTTTACAGAATGATTTATGGCTTGGTTGCATGCAGTTCACAGTGCAGCTTCAAGGATCATCCCCAAGTGTTCTTCTACAGCCTGGCAAACAAACATAACTCTCAGCCAGTTAATATCATTTGACTGGAGATAATATACATTTGATTTGAAGTACTGTTCAAACAAAGCTCTTTGTCAGAAACCCCAGCTTGGGACTGTTACTGTACCCTATTCACAAATACAGCATGTGAAAGTCCACTCTGCCGTCGTAAATGCTTGTTGAACATCCACACGTCAATGTACTAACTGTTTTAATAACCTATTTATAAAGCATCAAGATCAATAATCTCAAGTTACGTTTCCAGCAGGAACGTTCCACACCAGTGTTGGAACACAGACGATGCAGTCTCTCAGCAATAGGACCGACCAAGCTCAACAGTGGCAACACAAGACTGCTGAGACTGGGAATAGGTAATAAATGGACAGGGTTACACGGTAGGGGTATAGCTTTCTGCATGGATTCCAACCCTGTGGTGTTCCCTCTGTTGCTTCTAGACTAAATAAAGCTCATACCTCGAAGAGGATAGCAAGGTCCATCGCTTGCTGCTGTTTACACACCCAGAGCAGTATTAGGACTAAACCTCCTCTGGCGAACAATAATAAAAGGCTTGGCATGGCGGACATCAACAGTTTTTACAGGTACATGTGTCAAATAAACAGTTACAGCACCCCCACATAAACTCTGATGCTTGACTGAATGTGGGCCCTGTGGCTCGCTGCCCCGGTGACCATGGTTCTGTTGTATTGCGCCACTCTCTGAGGCCATGGTTCTAGAGCGCTGGGTCAAACTGTGTACAGTATGCTGAGGAATTCAGATATGTCCCCTATAAATTGTTCAACCAAACTAATAGAGCAATATATAACAAATTAATAGGAAAACATAATTAGCCAATTATTACAATTATTTATTTAATTTAAAAAAGGATCAATCAAATTAAACATTATTGGAAAAAAATAATATAGTATAGTGGTAGTAATCGTAATTTCATAAATCATGAAAATGAAATTATTATGCTACTTTGCCTATGTAGGCTAAATATTAACACAATATGAAAGCACACTATACTAGACTATAAACATTCATAAAAGTATCAGACATTAATCTTGGTGCCAGTGCTGTGATATATTCTATTTTGTTATTTTACATCATCATATGCTATCAAAATTGAACGTACCGTAGCCTACATGAATTGTACTTACATAGAATCAAACGTAAGCAAGTTGGACTGGCTTCTTCACTAAAGCGTTCCCCAAGAAATAATCGCAAAGCACTACTAGTGCTACTACATAGTAAGAAGAAGCACACAGCCAGATGTTCGTCTCCCTAGGGTCCGCTGTGGAAATATACATTATAACAGAGGGAGGCAACCTTCACTTTTAAACGAATCAACACATCGGCGCCTTGTAGATTTGAGGTGTCACCTTACACTAGGGGACCCTTAAAAAGATACTTGTTGAGAAAAATTGTAGGGACATTTTCTTTAATAAATTACCATACATGTGTTACTGTTTTACTTACAGTAGAGAAACGTAAATGTACATATATAGGCCTGTTGGTAATTTACGTGCATTCAAACAAGTGCCTGAAAGGTTCGTTACGCCAATAAGCACTTGCAGGTTAACTATGTAGTTTGGTTAAAAATAACCTTTTCGATTATCTTCGCATAAATGATTGCGAATGCCGTAGATTGCACATTGACAAAAACGCGTCACAAAGATTAAGTCATAGGAACGTGACATCTACTTTTATAGAGGTAAGTAACCTAAGCCTTTATAAAAAAGAGCGACGTCCATACGACCCACCATACCAACCACCACCAAAATATTCTGACCAATACAACTATCTATTAATATACACACCACCAATAGTCTATCTACCCCTTCACTCACCAATACCACCATAACCCAATGCGAACATATACCCTAGTGGAATACATATAATACTCTACCTTATAAATCTTTACGTGCTTGATACCAACTTTTTGTCTATTTTATTGACGCACAGCTTCTGTTCTAATTATCTGCTGAATCTGCTTATCTGCTGAATCTTATGTTGCCAATGCAGCATGTATCTGTTTATCTTTTCAGCTGATGAATCAATATAAAATCTTTTTTATCTTGCATGCAGAGTAAGCCTATTCACCACCAGGTATCCCACATTATATAGTTTTGACAATATTCTGTAAATTGTTTTTATTTTTTTATTGGTGGAGTAGTCTAACAGAAAAAACAGCTCATGCGGCAGGGGAAATCATTGTGCTAGGGGACTTTCTGCGTGCGTGCGCGCGCGCGTACACAAGTACGTGACCAGAATGTGCATGTGTCCTGAGATCCCAGTTGGAGTTGATGCCTAATCTGCAAGCCTGTCCCTTGGGACTAGTCCCTCATGTCACTGAGCCCATCAGATACCCCACCCCCAGCCCTTCCCTTCAGGCACATCCACCACCTCTGCTTCTGTTCAGGGTTACCCTGGTTAGCATTCATCCTCTGACTCCTATGTTAAATAATAATGTGTGTGTGTTTGTGTGTGCGTGTGTGTGCGTGTGTGTGTGTGTGTGTGTGTGTGTGTGTGTGGGTAGGTGCGCGCGTGCATGTGTGTGTGTCTGTGTTTTTGCAATCATCATGTGAATTGCAATTATTGGTGCATTTCATTTAATCATTGTCTCTAATGACGAAATGGCTGGGATGTAAACACAAAAAATATATATATTTCCTGAAATTGAAAAACGTGATTTGACGTTAAAGTAAACAGTTTTCTGAGCCTCCGGGACGAGCGTGTAGCCAAGTACAATAGGTGTGATTCACATCCTGTCTGTGTATGTACATCTAAGTAGATACAGTATAGCAGACGTGCTGGTGATGTTTTAAAGACTTGTTAAACTCATTTAACAATGACTCAAGAGAACCTGCAGAGTTAATGAATAGGCCCTGAGCATATGGAACGCAGCCTGGATTCTAACAGGAAGCAAGATATATAGAGCCAAGTTATTATATATATACAATATATATACAGTATATATATATATATATACAGCATGAGAGGTAAAAAGAGAGAATATGAATATATATATATATTGCACTAGGTGTTTAAAATGCCTGCAAATCATTTACAGTTACAGTATGTATCTTGGAAGCTTGCTTGCATGGAATTTGAGATACACCCCTCAATTGTGTATAGCGCCCACAAAACCACACATGTCTGAGCCTATAAGCGATGTATGGGAGGAGCAGAGAGTAATGTGAGACGCTCAACACTGCGAGAGGAACAGGTACTATTGGAGTTTCAAACCAAAGCAATGGTTTTGTTCTACTGGCTTGCAGATGCTTGCAGATGCAGCAGCAGAACAATGTAATGAGAGAGCCATGTGGAGCCTCAAAACAGTTCCCGGTTAGCCGCAAATACTAAAAGTACCCTCTACATTATATTGTAGATGTATATCGGTGCATTTATTGACTATTAATTGCCAAAAAATGAAGTTCTATAATCTATACCTGTAATTATTGATTCAAATTGCCCACCACGCACTTCCTGGAACTGTTTTGTCTCTCCATGAACCATGTGACAGTTGAACATTTTGAACTTCCGTTGGCACAACTCTCTCTTTCCATGGCTTAGGGTAGCAGGGGTGTTACAGCCAGACTATAACCCCACCCCCAGCTCCACCCTCCTTGTTAAATACTCCCTGACCTGAGTCCTCTACCATAACAAAAGGCCTGACAGCGAGGAAAGGATTGCGTTAAAACAATGTCTCAGCTACACGCTATGGATCAGTGCACAGGACCCTTCCAGATGGCATCACAGGTTGCCAAGACAACCAGGCCCTCCCAGCCCCGCTGGTGGGTGTGCGGGCCTGATGGAAATTCAGCACGGGTACCATGTGCTGTGTACCACTCAAATTGGTCCCCTGGGTC
The DNA here is from genome assembly GCA_027564835.1 of Typhlichthys subterraneus. Lineage (NCBI taxonomy): Eukaryota > Metazoa > Chordata > Actinopteri > Percopsiformes > Amblyopsidae > Typhlichthys > Typhlichthys subterraneus. Next base: position 10,869 of record JAODUH010005244.1, on the reverse strand, counting down.
AGCGGGACCCATGGGCTGTCAGATGGGGACACACTTATTAGGGACACACGGGTGTTTCATTACCCTGTCAGATTAGGAAAGACAGATCTCATTTCAAGGCGGAGCAATCTGTGTGTGTTTAATTGAACGTCTTCTTTGATTGGAAAATATATTTTCTTTAGTAGGTACAGCATGTACAAACAGGTTGACATTACAACTCACTTAAAGTATTAAGCTAACATGTTTTCCTTTTCTTCTTTTGTATTGTTGGGTATATCTATTCAGAATGCATTCATTTAAATGCCTGGCTCTATTGTCTTCATTTTGTGTAGGAAACGTTTAATATTTCTTCCTTTGTTTCTGCAGTCCTCTGAAATGAATAATGGTCTATATCTGTAACTCCTGTTCCCATCATATGCTAGCCACATCACTTATACAATATATCATCTCTGCATTTATATATATCAGACGTACTTAATATTGTTTAAAACCACACATTTCTTCTCTTTTATTACAATCTCAGATACTGGGGAAACATTAGCTGCATTCGAGGCAGGCAGTTTTAGTTGACAGATTAATGCTGGTTACCTCAGCTCAGACAAGCAAACCAGTGGGTGAGCATCATTTGAGCAAAGCACTACACAGTATTGTTACGCTGTCAGGCTTGCCATAAATATATAAGCAGTCCAGAGGTCAGGGAATCTCTGTATTTGCCTCTCAATCTTTGGTGCAGTTCTGATAATGCAAACAGCAGGAATGAGAATATTTATCCTTGTTGACTGGACGTTATAGTTTAGAATGCATATTACATTATTGAAAGCTATTGCTTGTTTTTAGTGTTGTAGTGTTACTAGTTACCACCAGAGGGAGGTATACAGTAGCAGCCTTCTTGAAAACCCTTTTATGAAAATATGACATTAGAAAAGGAACCAGTTGTTTTACATCTATCTAAAGGTAAAGGTAAAGGTGCTTTTATTGTGACATATGCAGCCATTGTTTAATGGTATTAAAATAATGCTACAATATTTTTTTGTAGATAAACCAGTATTTTCATTTATATGCTATTATTGTAAACCATATTAAAATCTGAGATGGAATACAGTAAATTGTGCAAATATAGATAGACAACCCTCTAACTGCATGGTCACCTTAACCAGACAAAGGCAGGATCTCCAAAACCATTATTCATATGCCTTGACTTTGCGAGGTCACTGTGGGAGGGAACGAGACTTGCTGTCATCTCTGCCTCTGTCACTGTGATTCTAATCACTGGGATATTAACAAGATTACTGGGAGAGTGTGGAAGCAATGGAGTGCCCCTGTAATGCAATTACAATGTGATGGAGTGCTTGAGGAGGCTATGTTATCACGCCAGTCGTTTGACCCCTGTCATCGCATGAGGGATCACATCTTTATGCCTTCTGTGACGGCCATCACAGGTCTTTGGACTGTAGAAATTGGTACTGTAAAACATCCTTACTATTCACAAGGCTGAAATGTGTTACGTACAGTAGATGTATGTCTACTGTATGAAAACAAATATTATTACTCAATATGTGTTCATTTGTGTGTGTGTGCGTGCATGTGTGTGCGTGCGTGTGCCTGTGTGTGTGTGTGTCTCCCTTTTGTGAATACCTTTTATACAAGTATCCACATCGCCATGGCAACCCATCTCACGTTCAGAAATATACACAAAAGAAAAGACACGCAAAACAGGCAAGGGCATAGACGAATAACAAGTTCAAGGCAATGTTACACTATAGAGGGTGCACACAGCCAAACATGGATGTATACTAATGGTCTTGCGGTACAACCAATGGGCATACAGTCACAAAGAGAGGTGGACACCCACAACATTTGTTAGTTTTTAACTAGAACCCTTGCTGTCTAGTAAATTTGACTGCAAGGGGCTCCATATTGATGTAGGTGATGTTAAGTGTGTTTCACTTTATTTACAATTATGTTTCTGTTTCCTGTCTTCACTTCTTTCCTTCACACATCCTTTCAGATGTCAGACTCACTTTTTTGATTCTGTCTTCTGTGTGAGGTCCATGTTTTCTTGTCTCCTGACAGTGTACAGGATTTAACCCAGTGTCATTGTGATGGGAGCTGGGTTCACACCTCAACATCACACTAATTTCGCCTTCCAGAATGTTCTCATTTTCTGTTGAAACTGTTTGTAAAGGGCAGGCACTTTCAAAAAAATACTTGGCAGTTGATTGGATGAAGCATCTGGTCGTATTCGCTGTCAGCACACCGAAACCACGCCCGTATAACTAAAGACGACGCTGATTGGAAAGTTCAGATGCTACTCGGACACATTCAAAAGGATTGCGACGCTTTCCAGACTGATTCTTACAGCGATAATAAACTAAAGCTCACGATATGTGGATGTCTCGTGAGGCTAAAAGCTGACAGCCCTGCTTTTACATCTGAGAGCAAGCTAGAAAGACTGACAGATGGAGAGAGAGAACGAGGGAAGCAACACAATGTGAGCCATAGATTGACAGCTTTAGCCTGCACGTGCGTTCACCTGGTGTTACTGCAGTCAAAGCAGCGTGAAGGGAACAGCATTCTAATGCACTGTGTTTGTTTAGTCAGGTGCGTTACTGCCGAGGTGAAGGGAAGTGAAGTTGCTTTGATAGGCAGACCATGGCAGCTCTCGCCCTGCGATGCCAAGGGCCTGTATGTGGAGCTTGTCTGTGTGTGTGTGTGTGTGTGCGCGTGTGAGGGCTGAGTGTGTATCCATGTTTAAGGGGGGAACATGCACATACAAAAGACAAGACACATACAAAAATGTAATCTTCTCCATGCCTGTCTACCCTTATACGTTTTGTCTTAGGGTTATAAAGTGACTGTGTGTACACAAGCATCATCGCCTGTGATAGAGAATGCCCACAAGTTGAAAGAGCGTGCAAAGGTTAGGGAAACAGACAACATCTCTGTGTGACTCACGAGCAGTATCATTCAGATGTGGTGTCTCTGCAGTGTGTGAGTCACCACACTGCAGAGACAGAGTGGGGTACAGTACAAACAGATAGAGAGGGAGGGAGGTAAATAGAGAGAAAGGGAGGGAGGGAGAGAGAGAGAGAGAGAGAGAGAGAGAGAGAGAGAGAGAGAGAGAGAGAGATTTTAACAGAGAAAACACTATGATATTATTTCTACAGCTTGCTGTTACTTTTCCTCTCTAGTCTGGACTCATATTTAAACAAACACATGGTTTTTGTGTGTGTGTGTGTGTGTGTGTGTGTGTGTGTGTGTGTGTGTGTGTGCGTGTGTGCGCACGCTGCACACAGGTATTTATTCACTCTAATCTAATAATCAAAATATGAACATATCTATTTTAAATGAATGTCTTCTTGTTTGTTAAGAAATATTTTCATGCTGTTACACTCCTTGGAAATGATGTATGATGATGATGATGATGATGATGATGATGATGATTATTATATACAGTGTAATACATGAAGTGCTATAGTAAAATGGTTATATTTAGTCCACATAAAATACAGTTCCTCCAATTTTTGCTCCATTCAGCCGACCACAGCAACTGGTATTTTTCCTGCTTTCTTTTTGAATATCAAACAGGTGATCTGTCTTTTCTCCCTGTAAATGTCACGGGCACTGAGCTTTATTCGTTTATTGTTTGTACATTCTTTCCCACACACCCATCTCCCACAGGGTCTACACTCACACCCCCATATTTTAAATAGCCACAGTGTCCAATTCAAAAATTATTTTGTAAAATGGTTTGCTCAAAATGTGTTAAAAGGTTTAGTGTCACTGTGTCCCAACTGAAGTGTATGTATCCATTGAAAGGCCATTATGGTTAATCATCAAATAAAATAAACCTGACCATTAGAGCAATTTTCTTCAGTTGAAGAGCAAGTATAATATATCCCTGTAATGAGTGTAATTGGCTTAAATTGCACTGCAATTACCACTTTGAATAGCAGAAATACAGGTTGTAATAGAGCAAGGTGCCCCGCCATTCACACCAAGAATAGTAATTTCCCTGCGTTTTAGCTACTATTTATTGCTATTGCTATTTATAAATATTGACATACAATTTGTTTTAGACAGGGACACACATTATATTTTATATATATATATTCAATAGATTTGTTTATTTTTTAGCAGTGCTAATCTTTTGGTCAGCGATTAACCATTTTGAACCAAAAACTGTATTATTAATTATTAATTTTCCACAAAAAAAAACACAACACAGCATTAAATGTGTTTAACAAGCGAGATGAAGTGATTGGAGCCATGTAGGAGTGTGTTGTCTCTCTAAATGCACAACAGAGAGGCAGTAGTGGTAGTAGGTAGTGTCAGCCCTGGGTTATCGCTCCACTCGGGGAGACCTCTCTATCAGACGTGTCACCTCACGAGGACTAATGGAATCAGATAGACAAAGAGCAGCGAACACATGAAATCAATAAGGCACAAGGCTGGGCGTCTGTTCTGTGTGTGTGTGTGTGTGTGTGTGTGGGGGGGGGGGGGGCATT
>JAODUH010005242.1:0-10253 GCA_027564835.1 Typhlichthys subterraneus | reverse complement strand
ACGTCGTGAGGCGTCTCAGACGTCTCGTAGCCTATCTTAGAATATGTCACACTACACGGAGTAACGACGCCTGTCGTAACTCCCGACGAGTCACGTACTGTCCCGATGCTGAAAATGTGTCGGTCACGACCAAATCGGGTCCAAATCGGCCTGAAATCGTGTAGTGTGTACCCGGCATAACTGATGTCCCTCTCAACGACGGCTGCAAGCCAGCATATGAATGTATGTGCGTGAGCATGTGTGTTGTGTCCATATGGTTTTAATCAATGGAAAAATTAACAGCAGTAGCCTGAAAGATATGTGAGTGCAATTACTGTCTCTGTCAGAGGACATTTTGCAGAGGGATTTTGGACAGAAAAACACCATTACTTACTCAGGCCACGAGGAGATGTAGCAAAACATGAGGCGGCGGATGTGATAAGGCAACCAGCAGACCACAAATGCTATGACCACCACCCCTGGAACGCAGAGACAGATACAATTCAAATCAATTAAAGACAGCAAATTGATCAAATTCAAATGAATTGAGAGCAAATTATATGCGCATGTATTGATTATTTTTTAAATATAGTCTTGCCCCCATGTCAATAATTGTCTTTCAACGTTAGTTGAAACTCTGGCCTTGTTCGTCGTGGGTGGTGTAAGGCCTCTTTTCCAGCTGACTGGCAGGTGAAGCTTGCTGTTAGAGAAAACTCTGCTGTGGTAACAGAGTTTGGCTAGTGGTTAGCCGCTAGCTGGCAGTAGTCGGTAGTCGCGCCTACTTTAAACCATTCTGGTGACCTGATTGGGTGTCTTCGCTAGGGGCGGGCACGTTGCATCTTTGATAGTGTCCGATAACATTCCTTTGCAAGGAAATTCTACATGCCCTTTCGGTGACTAAATTGTAACACCACCCAATAACATAAAGCAACTTAAGGTTGTAAATATCTGGTGACCATATGTGTAATACATCTAAGAAAGAAAAAGACATACATCACATAACATATTAGTCATATTCATTGCCCTTAGCTGCACCCTTCGTTGCTTATAATAATTTAAGCGAACATTAAGGTAAACTACATAAAGGGACCGTCTCTCTCTCTTCCATGGCCAGGGAGCAGATCATTTAAATGACAGGCTGTTTCACACCTACTTGTGGAAGGCTATACTCTAGTATAGGGGTTTTAATTACAGCTTCTTAACTTGTTATGACTATGGTGGCTCTGGTTCATGATGATCTTTAGGGCTTTCTGCCTACCCCCTGAAATAATTGTTTGTTTCATCATGGTAAACAACATACCGCTATGTTATAACGTATGACAATTTATGTTAATGATAAATTCTAAAATACGTGAATTTCAAATTCAATGCAATAAAAAATAAATAACAGAACAAAACAAATGTAAATAACACTTTCTCCAAAGAGGCAGAGTGAGTCATGCTTAGCCAAACATCAGGTTAAGGACGGCAGAAATCAATAGTCATTCAGAGCACTGAATCATACCTTTTGGACAAAATAAGCTGAGGATATAAGCCACTGTATCCCCCATCCACTGTCACATCTCTTCTCCTGTTTATCATGTTTTTGTCTCATTGTGACATCAGCGCTGCTATTGCGTCACACTGGCATTCTATTATTGACTGCTATTGAGTTTTAAACACTACACGTGCACTGTTGTAACACACCACATATGATATGACAAGTGTGACACATGTATAGCGAGGTCAAGGGTGTCGTAGCATTTACTACTATGCCTAAGCATTATGGCTTGGTTTGAACTCACCTTACCAGGCACATTTCAATTACAGTAGCATGCTCTGGCTTACATGATCTACTGTCGCTGTTCTTCCACTGCCACAGGCAAAACTATAAATATGAAGGCTTATGCACATATACGGATTCCAGGAAATACGTCTTCTTATCAGAAATAATTTAGCCGGGACACATTTTCAAAGGCAATCTGTTATCATATCAGACAAGAGAACAAGTTAATAATACAAATACTAAATACTTCCGACATATGCTTACTGTTATTTGGATGATGTCAGATAATAAATATGCTATAGCAAAAGGTTTGAAAAAAATCTCTACTGATTAGATACGTTTTTCTCCATTTTAAAACATACAGTACACACACTCACAACATACTCACACACACAGTAGGCAATTTTATAAATGTAAAAGGTAAGGTGCCATATAATGGTGCTTTCTAGTTATTTTTGACAGCAGGCTCAAGTGTATATAAAAACCAGTCAGGGGCACAGAAGGATACAGTTATCGCATTTCTAAAAGCCAATGGTCAGAAAGCCATTTGAAAGTCTATATTGTCGGGCATTCGTATTCACGAAACATGCCATTTCCTGTATATTCAGTTTGTAGGTGATCGGCTTAACGCAGAACTACTGTGTTAGCAGTACACCCTCCGAAACAGAACAGCTTTCACTGTGTGATAAGCCAGTTATTCAACACACTCACCCAACAGATGCTTGTCAATTTACTCCTGTTAGAAAGGATTACATGTACCTCGGGATATATTATCTTTTATTCTATATCCAGTTTATATTCCCTGCTCTCAGCAGCTCCTTCACATAAAAAAACACACCAACTAACTATAATTGATGTTTGCCTAAACTGTCCTGCTTTGGCTTACAATCTTTCAGAATTACCTTAACTATAAAAACACTGTGGATACATTATCATGACCAAACTCACAAAAGTTTCTCAAAATGACATCAATAAAATAACAATCAATGAGTTATTGACTCATTAATACTGTAAGCTTGTATCCTGGCCTGGGTTAAGATACAGTAGCACAGGTTTCATCACACTTCACATATACTGTGAGAAGCCCTGTGTGTTGCAGAGCACAATGCATATGTGCTCATCTGTCTGAGAGGAGAGAACATGTGGCATTGTAAGGCGTGTACTCCTTTATGCTTATGTACATGCAGTATGTTCTTATTGGCACAATTTGTCTCTGGGAGGCAGAAGACGTCTATTAATCAGCCAGCCTTTCATTAAAACCATTAACATTTTTCATATAAAAGGGCCACTTTTTAGCGCTTCTCCTAATCCTTTCCTAGCACCTAGTGTTTACACAAATAGGGTAATTACAGTACTTTTCTAACAATTCGCACCCAGTAACACATGGGCACAGTCTCATGCATAAGGAATCTGCCTGTCATATGAGTGTACAAAACTGAAGGAAGCTAATACCACTTTTTTTACATGGGTTTTGTCAAATAGTATTCCAAAATGATTTCATGAGTATAACAATTGTATGTGCTAAAAATTAAGGACTTATGTCTAAATGTGTAGCTATCATGCAACCTTAATGTTGCAATGCATACTTTATGCTCTGCTTCCAACTCTCCCTGGCTTTTCTTATATTGACATGCTATCATGCTTGCAGTAGAATTTGAATGTCAGTATGTCGGGCTCATGCTGCCATATTTCTTTGATAACCTCTCTGGCCAAACAAATCATCAAGTTTGTTGGATATCTTCTGTAAGGTAGGATTTATTTGTATGCCGCCTTACAATTTGATCAAATTAAGATGTCTATCATCCTTTTTCAGAAAACTTTGCTGCTATCAGTTTATCCCTAATATCAGGGACGTGCAAATACTGTCTCAGACTGGTGTCAGCAGCTTCTGATTGGCAGCAGCATCTAGTCTTGAATTTTAAATGCAGTCTGTTTTTGTCTTATTCTTTCAGATGTTCCTAGCTCTTTAAATAGATGTTTTAATTAAATTCATTCAGTTTCCATAATGGTGGCGAGACAGAGCAGCACTTAATTTCCCATTTGTGTACAGGTAGGTACACTGGCAGGACATATTAGCTGTATTGGCAAATACAAGAGGACTCAATGAACTCGGAAGACCAGTTCACATTATAATTAAAAGTTTAAAACAAATGTCATAATTAAACAGTTAGTAACAGATAAGGGAAATAAAGTAATTATTCATATTTGTTTGGCACATGTTACATAACTGACAAATAAAAACCCTGATTATGGCCTCAATTAGTATACCAAGCAACAGACCCACCATGTGGGCCCTTCCGGTAAGATACCGAACCAGTCTTACTGCCCACTCTTCTTCTGGCCATTGATATGCTGCTGCCCACCGCTCATAGTTAGTCAAATACTGCTCAATATCATCACCTTCTTCCAAGCGAGGCACTATGCAGAGGTGTAGGGCCTGATGCTGGCTGATGTGGAGATTATGGACCTGGCAGTGGCTGGGGCTACTCTCGTCCGATTTCATCTTGCATGTTATTCATCTGAAGCTGCATCTGGTGCCATCTCCGGTCTTGCTTAATGCTCTCTTCACCCTATCATGCCTCCATGCCTTTCTGGTACTATAATCTCTGCTGTATCATCAATGTTAAACTGGCCATATCCCCAAAGCCGGAAGTGCTATAAGCAGGTTGGGCCACAGCCCCTTCTTCCAGCCCCTCTTCTGGAGGCTCATCCATCTGCTTAACAGCCCAGATTTGTGGCTTAGGGCCCATTGTAGCACTTTGCCAACCACTCCTAACTTAATAGATATCGGCATCAAATCCCAACACTGCCACTAAATGTAGGACTACAAGCAACAGACCCGCCATGCCAGTACAAGACAAAACTTGAATGTGGTAAAACCAGCAGCATTACAGAGAAACAGCATGTCCCCCAGCCCTCCTGTTGTGTTAAGGCAACCCAGCTGATATACCTGACTGGGGAAACCAAGCTAAATTACCTAGGTGTCCCTAGTATCCCAAGTTCCATCCCACATAATTAGATACACACACATACATACACACATGTATAGAAACCCCTCACCGCATGCCCTGATGCCCATACTACCTACTGTAATGGCAACATGGTACAATTAGCATTGTCAACCAGACTAAATAACTAGAACACATCCCAGTAACACCCCTACAGCTGATTCTGCTTGGTACGCTCCAGGAGCCAGCACACATAAGGATGCCCCTCCCCCACAACCAGAGGGCACCTCAGGAAGAGAGAGAGACTGGGTTAATGGTCAAAACAACGACCATAAGGAATGAATACAGGCCTGTGTAGTAACGTGTCCAACTGTGTATGGTTATACATCACCAAAATGTGAGTCAGACTTGTCTTTTTTACAATATTGAAAACAATATATGATTAGAAATCACTTCAGCATCCTTTGCTCTGTTATGCAAAAATCATCAGGCATTATCCACCCAACTAGATCGTCTGACTATCTAGTTGGGTGGATAATGCCTGACAGCCAGGCTTCATTAAGGGCAGCAGTGATTGGGTGAACCAAAATAGGAAACATCTAGTGTTGTCATTCTCCATAATCACATTAAACACCCCCTTTAGTGATACGATGGTGTAGGTCAAATAAGGGATTTGTTATTGAAAGAGATGTTTAGCTTTATGAGAAAAGCAGGAGAAAATACCAAATGTGGCAGCAAGATTAGTGGCTGGTGTCAACTGGTGTCTCTGAGGTTTATTTTTAATTTAAACAATGTCTATAAAGCCATGTCTTGGGATTACCAGTATTAGTGCCTAGTATGATAAAGGTATCCTGGTTATGCATCTAAGGTTATCTTAATCCACCAGTCTATAGTCTTTTTCTAATATAATTTGGAAAAAAGATAACACTTCATAATGAATTATGTATACCCCTTTTTAGCATCATATTTTCTGATGCTCACATATAGCACAGCTATATGCACTTATGGGGAAAATGTATTTCTTCGTATTCCTGAGGGAAGTTGGGACATCAATTACTTTGGAAGATATTTTGATCTCCTTTTGAGCCAACCACCTATAGTAGTGGTGAAAGTAGAAGAACTGATCTTAACTCATATTAGATTTCCTTTTAGATTCAACCCTGAGCTGTGGGGTTTCCCGTTGGTCTGCAGGTAATTACACTAATGCATATGCACTATGAGCCAATTTTAGGTTGGTTTTTATGAGTTGTCAGTTTGTCCATTAGGTGAAGTTACAGGTAGAGTCAGTGATTCTGGTGAGAATGTGAACCCGACCAAAGCAACACCTCTCCCTGCAGTGCCATCGGTTGCTCCCTCAGAAGCTCCGCCCCCAGCTTTGGACACACATTTCCAAGACCGGATAGTGTTGGGCAGTGTGGTCTGCACCGCTTTGATAGTGTTCCCAATTACATAGACAGGGTGTAGTAACACCTTGTATTTTTATAATTACAAGCAGAATACAGTAGGTTTGTAGGTGCTAGATGGGAAACACTGTTTTTTCTTTCATGTTGATGTTTGTTTTCATGTTACAGTGATTCTTTTTTTCCAGATTTATTTATATTAATATACAGTTGTAATTTTGGTTGCATACATTCATTCAGTATGGATTGTCAATATGCAAATCAGTGACGGCTCCTGCTCAGAAAATTATCGAGGGCAATTGTTTTGGTGACGCATTCAATAGCCTAAGTAAATTAAAAGCATCTAAATAATTCTAGAGAAAAATTGTCGATCAAAACAAAATAACCTCTTGCTTCCGTCAGAAGCTCTGCCCACCACACACTGAAAACACACAGCAAAGATGTGATCTGCACCACTTTGTTAGTGTTACTTTATACAGAGACAGAGCTGTGTATAGGCCACAAACATCAGATTGTATCCAGCACAAAGAACAGGCAACCAGCAGTCCAATGAGATATAGCCTATTGTGAATTGACAGTGAAATCACTTACTATAGCTTTAAGTCAACTAGCTATTGTCACACTGCATTGTAGCCTACAATGTTTTGTTAGTGTTTTAGTCACCTCACTAGTGCCATACCACTAGCCTACCCCCTAGATGGCACATATAGGCTAAACAAGCAGATATGTCTTTAATTAATCAGTACTTTACGGTTATCCGTACCACAACATAGACTTAAATCTAGACAGAAATCTAAATTTAACTTTCACCTAACCTGATAATAACCCACCCACGGCCCATAGCCCTGAACTTAACCAATTTCTGACCCAAACCTAAACTTAAACCTTAAAAAGCTTATGCAGTGAAGCTCTTCAAAAATAATTAATTTTATGTTCTATGTTGTGGTCCAGATAACCGGAAAGTAGCCTACCAATCAATCAAATAAATGCCTTAAAAAATTATGGCTACAAAACACACTTTAGGTTGATAATGAAAATAAATGAATTCATAATAGTCTGATTGAGATGTCATGCTATTTTCATGGTTATTTTAGGTGCAGCAAAATGTTCTCGCCCAATCTCTCTTTCAGTATGGCAGTAGGCTACCCAGTCTCTTCGGCCACCTTGGTTCAAACATTGACGTTTGGCTTCTGTTTAGATATTTTTAAAAAATCGTTATGGAAAAGGACATTTGCATATACACTAGATGATCCTACCAATTATTATTATTATTAATATTATATTACTTACGTCACAAGTAATGCAGACAGAACGAATGAGACACAATCCATTATGTGCAGCGACGAACCATTCTAGGTCATGTTGCGTAGACAATGCGCGTCACTGCCAGATACAGTACCTACAAATGTTTTCTATAAACACATCAGTGCAAGCACTCCCGGAAGCCATAAAGAATGCATTGAAGAGCCTGCATTTTTTTTTAAAGATGTTAACGCGGAACATCTATGAGAGTGGTCAGGAAGATTTACAGCCATATAGAAATCGCCCAAAAAGGGGCTGGAGCCTGGCTATACGTACTCCACGGAACATTGGAGGCTGATTGGATTAAGATGTTTAGAGGCAGGGTAGTCAGCTACCGTAGCGTACACTGGTAAGGTTTGACATTCCCTCCTCTCTCTTTCTCCCTTTGGCAGTGTGTCGCCCAATTGCCCTAAGGAACAAACCGTCCCTGATACAAATCCAGTGGTAACACATTTATTCTGTTACCCATTGTTGCACACAATTTTCTACATATAAATGCATGTGTTGTGTAACTACAGTATATACTATATATACTTTGTTGTGTAACTATATACTGTAAATACTGTGTTGTGTAACTATATACTGTATTGTACATGACTTGAAGTGCTTACTGAGTACAAGGACTCCATGGCGTAGTGATTGGGCCCGGTTCGGCTCCATGGTGACTTTCAGCATAGTAGGATTGCCTCCAACGACACAAACACGGCTGTCCTGCTCCGCCTCTTTGAACATACGCTGCAGCTGATTGGCTATGATCCCGTTGAGTGCTGATATGGCTACCATGGGAACCACGAAGGAAAGAAATGTGTTGACCTGTTGAAATTGAAGTGGATTAGGAAATGAAGGTATACTAAGACCAATTACATAATTAGGGAAGAAAATAGAATTAGGGGAGTGAATACAATCGAGAGTTAACACATTTTCATTATGTTCCTTACTGCTATAGTAGGCATATTTGTTTTGTTACCCTCTATTAACTTCCATTTGTTTCCCAGTCTCAAAATAATACTTAGTATTAAGCAGGTCAAAACAGAAAAGCAAAACATTTGTTTAACAGTAATACTATATATGTGTTCTGACTTAAATATTTAGATATTTGAATGCAAAAGGTAGATCTGGCAAACCAGTAAACATATTAATATTTAATATTTTCACCACAAATAGAAGTAAACAGAGAAGGGAAATAATATCTTTGTTTTCAACACAAAGCTACTGTTGATAATGATGATTATGGTGAAAAACAAGTGCACATAACTTCCATATTAAGGACGGGGTTCTAGCCATGAATACTTTATAAATTTTAATTTTAAATTTTAATTTTAAAACTTTATGGCAAAATAAATAAAATGTTCCCCAACATAAGTTTCCTGTTGCTTTGACTTCCCCCAGACCAATGATGAAAGACATACTGATTGTTCAGTAATTTCTGAGCAATTCAAAAGTTAATTAGTTTAACCTCCAAACACTAGAAAGAAGGGAGAAAAGAAGATAAACATTAAGGTGAAACCCATGGGTTGAGCTGGTAAAACACCACATGCCCTCCAGGTAAATAGCGTCTTACACTGGTATGCAGTAATACCAAAGACGCAATTTTGCTGATGTATTTGATGCAATATTAATAACCTGAATGACCATTTAAAATTAAATGCTTATTTTGTCATCGTGTCATTATTTGTAGATATGATATATATATATATATATATATATATATATAGATGATATATAACGATTTGAAAATGTGTTTCTGACAGTGGCCAGGTGTAGCTGTGATGGGTAATCCAAAGCAGTTGGGCTGAATATGAATATATTCCATACAGGTTAGTAACACTGCTTCAACCCCAACTTTTATTTTGACTGTGTGCTTGAATTACCGGTGCTGATATCTGGCGCACTAAGATTTATCTGACATAAAATGCATCATAGCAGCTCAACGACATTTTGAAAAAAAGGCCGAAACTTGCATCAAAGAATGTCAATGGCCAAAATGGGATCATTGCTTGTAGTTATTATATAGTTCTATGGTTTTTCTGCATCTTTTTGATTTAAAAATTATCACTCTTTAGCTATATTTCTCAGATGAAAGAATTATATTTTCACTACCCTGTTGATGTGGGACATAAAGCTTGAGTCCTGAATCCAGCACAACTCCAAGACTGATAAACTCCAATTTTTTCCAGGGTGTTATAATTAGCCAACATTTCCTGTTTTGCTTTAGGGCCGAAAATTATGATTTCAGTTTTGTCCTCATTTAATTTTAAGAAGTTATTATTATCCATGTATTTATTCCAATCCTATCCAATCCAACTTTATTTATAAAGCACATTTAAATCGTTAAACCGTTTACATCGTTGGCGAGCGCCTGGTGGCTTGGTTTGCCACGGAGCCCAGCCGGGCACAGCCCGAAGAAGCAACGTGGCACTATCCTCCTCTTCATCCTATAGGCTTACCACTCGTGGGAGGAACCGTAAGGGTCGGGTGCACTGTCAAACGGGTGGCAGCGAAGGTCAGGGACCTCAACAAACCAGACCCGGGCAGCAGAGGCTGGCTCTGGGGGGGAAAACTCTGACAGTTGTCAATGCCTATACACCGAACAGCAGTTCGGAGTATCCAGCCTTCCTGGAGACCCTGAATGGAGTCCTGTATGTGGCTCCAGTAGGGGACTCTATAGCTCTACTGGGAGACTTCAACGCGCACGTGGGCAATGATGGAGACACCTGGAGAGGTGTGACTGGGAGGAACGGCCTCCTGGATCTAAACCCGAACGGGCGTTTGTTGTTAGACGTCTGTGCTAGTCATGGACTGTCTATAACAAACACCCTGTTCGAACATAAGGATGCTCATAAGTGTACGTGGTACCAG
>JAODUH010005240.1:0-10254 GCA_027564835.1 Typhlichthys subterraneus | reverse complement strand
ACCACTGAGATGTTCAGACAGTCATCCAGACCTGCAGCTTTCATGGTGGCCGGATCGGTCCACTGGTTGTCCAACTTCATTGTTGGCCTAGTCTTCCCCTTCCTAGAGGTCATTCACATTATTTCTTATAGCTCTTCTTTGGGTTGGAATTTACTGGTTTTAAACGTGCAAATAATTCAAGGTTAAATCCAGACTGTCTTATGTTGTTATTACTTTGACAATTACCATTTTACCATAGTATTTGCAATATGACTTCAAATTATTGGAAAATGGAGGACTGTCTGAGGGGACCTACAGTAAGCCTACAGTAATCATGCACTTATAAACATTTTTAACTCCCTCTAACAAATACATCTACAAAATGTCAAATATGAGGAGTGTTGGTTTAAAAGGCCACATGTGACTAAAAGAAACCATAATTAACAGTTAGTTATGGTTTCCCCTTGCCTGGTGTTTTTCACTATAATATCATATTCCCAAAAGCTCTACCCCCAGAGAGGCTTTGGCCCTTACAGTTTTATCGGATGTGGCCCTTTGAAACATTCTATCCAGCCCACACGGTACATCAAACATTTAAAAAATAATAATACAGCATAAAATTATTCAATGAGCTCTGGAGAATGTTACTTTATTTACTGCTGCGTTTTAAAAAAACATTGTTAAAGTGAACTGTTATGTTCGATTATGAAAATTGTGTTGCATAGGAATAGCCTATATATGCATAGATATGCAAGTTAACAAAGTTAGCTTATTTTAAAATGTTTTAGCATGTTGGTTAATTAAAAAATATTAAGGCCCACAAAGTTCTCTGACATTTCCAATGTGGCCCCCAAGTGAAAACAATTGCTCACCCCTGATCTAGAGGATGCTATAAAGGTCACTGCCTTTTGAAGATAAATAAATGCATTCAGGGTAGAGGAAGCCCCCCTAGATTTTATATGCAAAATATATATCCACCACCATGGACAATGTCCATACTAACTTCTACAGGAATGAATAAACTACTTTCCCCAACCAAGGTAGAGTTACAAATACGTCAAACTGAGGCTGAACATTCGAGACAAACACGTTTTCTTTGGATGTTAGAATTAGAAAATGTTGTGTAACCAATCCAGATTGTTGGATTTAAACTGTAACCCTTAGGCCTGGTTCATAGTCTACGCAAGCTATGTTGTTGGGAACGCAAAGGCTACGCGCGTAATTTCAGTACATAGAGAATGCATGTCAGTTAGTGCACTAAGCCTTTTCAAATGCAATACACTTTTGTCCAGTAGGGGTAGCAGAGTTTCTGTTTACTTGTCAGGTAGAAAGTCTAATGAAGAGGACTGCATTGTTTTATTACTGCTGAAATGCCGGCGGCAAAATAAAAAATGATGATACCGAATATTCTAGGCCCACATAAACAGGTCACTATTCTTCTTATGTCATTTTTATTGTTTTCCTATCGCTCAGATTTGGAGCCTATTTATTCTCTCACAATGTTTAATATACTGTATCGCAGCAGATCACGTAGCACTCAGTATTGTATTGCAAACAAGTTTACACAGATGTTCCTAGTTAGCTGCTATAGCTCCATAGCACTTCATCTGTGGTAGAGCTACATATAGAGACAGAACCTTTTTCCTATTGCGCCCCTCACTGCAACGCGTGAAATGGCAGGCGTGCTTTCGTTGCATTATAAATATGAGGAGAACACATTTTGCTACGCAAGTACACACGAAACCGTGCGTGAATGTCCGCGTAGCTTACGTAAACTATGAATCAGCCAGCGTCTATGTGTGTTTGGCGAGAATTACCTCCTCAAACAGAAAACTGTTTCAAAACCGTCTGAAACTTTACCGAATGTTCGCCTTTGTTTAATCATTTCAACGTGCCTCATGCTTTTGGTACCATAGCGTTTATACCAGCTGGGGTACGCTGGGGTCTCAGGGGCACCTGTATTTGCTCTCCAGCTGCACTCCTCCATAGAGGCTGAGCTGCGTGAGCCCCCAGCCGAACACGTTGCCTCTCAGCGGCGCGTTGTTCTGGCACGAAATCTGTTCCTGGAGCTCGTTGGCACTCAGCACGTAATCCCACACGTTGATGTCGGTCATTTTGCCCACGAACGCTGCTGCGTCGGAGATGCCCAGAAAGCCGTCCTTGTCCTTGCCCAGGATGAACATGCCGCCTGACCTGATGGAGTACCCTATCTTCAGGTGCTGCTTGGCCACCGACTTGCCGTTTATCAGCAGATCCACCTCTCCATTGTGGGAGGACCAGATGAGGCAGTAATTGGCCCAGCTGTTGGAGTGGACGCTGTGCGGCAGGTTGACGAACTCGTTGCCGATCCATAGGCCCACCTCCTGGCCGACGGTGATCATCAGCTCGTTGTCGCTGCCGGCGTTGGAGAAGGAGAGGACCGTGTGGCTGCCCCCCGGCTTGGGCAGCACGTGCATGCAGGCGGTGAAGAACTGGAGGTCTATGGAGTGGCTGAGGTGGGCCAGGGCATAGCTACCAGCGTTCCTCTCTGGGAAGTTGAGCACCAGGGGAGAGACCGCACGGGGCTCTGTGACACACAGGACACATTAAGGGTCAGAGGTTAAAGCCTTAAGCCAGAGACATGCTGTAAGAGGAGCGGTGAATGGCGTAATATTGGTTGGCAATGCAAAGTGGGCGGGTACAGAGATTAACTAACTACCAATTGGAGCTAAGGATATCGTCGGCTGAAATATTTCGGGTGGGAAATAGGCAACCAAAGCCTGGAATGTAAACAAGCGATGGGTGTCTGGGGCTTTATACACATTGTCAAATCCTTGTTCAAGCGTAACCCACTGCCATACAGTAAACACATGGAATAAACCTACAGTAGTCTCACAAAGCCAGCCTTACGGAAGGTCTGGGACACATGGCTGGCTAATTGCGTCGGTGTTAATGTAAATCAAGACGTGGAGACTCGAGTTGTCTTTGGCACACTTGCCGTGTATTCACGATAGCTCAAGCTATTACATACACGTGAAAAAATAACCCACCAACAACTTCAACACAACTCAACAACCAAACTTAACATTCCACCCCTCAACTCTCCCACAAACCAGCCCTGTCGTAAACTTGCTCCCCGCCCCCTTTTTCAACATCCCCTGTCTAATCTAATCTCTGTGTCACTACAGTATTTTCATTGACATGCACGACGACCAAGTACGTAACTCAATGACCAAGTCGGACGTTAAACTTGCAATGAGGAAAACTAAACAACAGAGTCTGGTGATTTTACAGGCATTGTACATCTGTAAAATTAGTAGGGTACGGTTACTGATTAAAATAAATTGAACACTTTAAATTAGTAAAGAAAGCATACTGCTATTGTTGCACCGGAAATTACGGAGACATAGTTTTGAGTGACAATGCTTACAGCAAATGGATATCAACCGTACTACTTCCTGAAAGTCAGAGAGAAAGTGTAGAGCTATACGAGGGTATATGCATCAGACGTTTAACACAGAGTTGCTTATGTGACGTAGTGCTAATGAACAGAAAAGGCTGAGATTAACCCTAGAGTAACACTAAATTTAGTCAATCAGGTAAAGCACATGTAATAACCTGTGTTTGACCTGTAGATGGTTCTGTTCCCACTGTTTTATTTTAGTGTCTAGTCACTTTTATTATACATTCCACCTGCAATGATAATATACAATAACTTAACGTCTCACCGTTTGTGGAGGGCCCCCCTCCATCTAAAAGGAACAAAATACCAAACAGAAAAAAAACTGTAATACACTGTAAAAGCAAATGTGTTGCGTTAACAAAAAAGGTATGACTAGAGACATGCTTTGTAGCCATTCTTAACAGTTTATGTGCGAGTCACAGTTAACTCACTTGAATTTATGGATTTCCCAAGAGATGTTATCAGACCTTCAATTCTCAGTAGTTTGGACTCAATGTCATCCTGCCGACAAAATGCTGAGTAAAAGACAAAAGACAAATGCTCTTTCAAATCCTTTATAGACTCAATAGAAAACTACTGTATTGTGTGCAAAATTATAGTAATGTACATACTTCCTTTTCCAAGACGTGGGAGAAAAGATGACTCAACTACACGGTCATTCAGAGGCTGGGCCATGCGGTAATCATTCCATAAGGTCTGGTTGTCAATGCCCATCAGAGTACTCTCTAACTTCCTGATCTAAAAATTAGAACAAAAGACAATTTTACATTCTACATTTTTTTAAAGGTTTTTAATGTTAAATGTTTTATATAAATGTCACTATTACAGAGGAAAAGCAGCAGGTTACACCAATGAAATGTAAATAACCAAAACCACACCTCCCCAAATTCAACATTTCACATCAATGGACTTTTTACTGAATGACTCTTAAAAGTGCAGAGCTATGTATACGAATGTTCTTAGTGACATATGGTAGAGTCTCACCCACAATGTCACAGGAGCCTGTAATGTGTTTTACAGCCTACATATTTCTCTACATTTCTCATCACCTCTACTTATTACTAGTAGCAAATGTCATATTCATCCTATGGGCCCACACCTCATTGGAGGAACTATGAGGGTCAGGTGTGCTCGGGTTGGGTGCGCTGCCACAAGGGTGGCAGTGAAGATCAAATATCTCAATGAAGCAGACCCCTGCAGCAGAGGCTGCAAGACTCTGGGCCTGAGTGGGCAATGTTCAAAGCTTCCATTGCTGAAACTACGGCGGCGAGCTCAAGGTCTCCACACATCGTGGTACTACGGCTTTGTTGATGCGAGCGGTGTTCGCCACTTTGTTTATGTTGCTATTTACGGAGCCAGGGCTGTGTGGAAGTATCAGATTATTTTTCCAGCACGCACAAAGGACAGTAAACTAGCAAAATGCGAGGATATATTTGTTGAATTTGACAAAAAGTGTATTAGCTTACAATTAGCTTGCAATAGCTGACTGTATCTTTAAGCTTGTTTGTGAAGGAAAATATGATGCAAAATGTTTGAGTTTCTATGCAGCACTTGCTGTGAGAACTTCTGAAGTTGCATGTTTTCACTTTGACATTTACATAAATACAATTACAGCTGCAAAAATTCAAAATGTGTTAATATTTTATTTTTTCATTCAAGTCATTTTTCAATAGTTACAACCACAATTGTGATTAACATCTCGAAGTGGTCACTGAAACTTCAAAATGTCTACTGTCTCGCATCACAAAGTGGCAAATCTGCGAGCTTTGACTTTTGCAACAATTCATGTGATAAATAAAGCATGTTACAAAATGACCTTGCACTTGTAGCTAGAAGTGAGAGCACAACCAATTACAATAAAACAAGTCTACAAGCTCTCTCATTTTGCCTTCATGGGTTTGCCTTATTACATCGTCGTTTTTTTGGGTCCCCTTTCCTGAGCTCAGAAACATAATGGTTCTCTGCTTGATTGTGTTGTAGTGCCCTGCAGAGCCACAACATTCAGTCCCAGTCATGCACACTCTCACAAATGTGTTTGAAGTGAATGTGGCTCATGGGGAGGGGTAAATAACATTTTGAGCCATAGGATCTCTTTTAGTAAAGTAGATTGGTCTGCAAGCCACTGTGCACTAGTCTGGCCATGTACCAAAACAAAGTAAACAACAGTTCTGTAAATCTTTGGGAATAATCTGCTTTGGAAAGACTAATAACAAATACTGATGTGTTAGTACTGCAGTAAAGTATTGCTATACTGTACCTGATTATGGGAAAGAATGATAGGGGTGTCAAACACAGTCCAGAGGATGCTCTCGAAGCAGGGGGGTGTAGTGAGGGACCCCTGGTATCTGAAGAAGTGACTCATGTTCTCGGGGAGCATGGCACGCACGTTGATTTTAGGTATGAGCATGGACTGACCTGTTAAAGACACATTAGAACACTGTAGGCTGACAACCAATAAGGGAACACAGCTCAAACCTGCAGTGGTTGGGAAGTAACTGATTATATGTAGTCAGTTACCTCTATACAAAAAACTGTAACTGTAATCCATTAGTTACAAGCTAAATTAGTGGAATCATATTACAGTTTTTTATAAAAATGTTCTTTATTAGATGATTACTTCTAGGACTACTTGCAAATTTAAAAGGGACATTTGCAGAAGAAAAATACATAAAACAATGAACTGTTCTCTAATTATTCTTTAATTCAATAATTGAAATGAAGTGTTTACTTTAATCTGATCCCCTGAGCAACATAAACGGTCACAAAAATAGATTTGGCGCAGCCAATGCAGAAAATTGGTTTGGGTGGCATAAGAACCATGTTTAGGTGTGAAGTAACCTAAAAGTAATGGAAAGTAATGAGATTATGTTACAAAATTTAGGTAATCCAAAAATGATGTTACTGATTATAATTTTAGTCAGGTAACTAGTAACTAATGGATAACATATACAAAAGTAACCTAGACAACCATGCTCATATTGTAGAGATACATTATAGTATTAGTGAGTGACTTACCAGCATACTTAACTTTAGCCAGGTTGGAGATGAAATCACTGTAGTAAGTGTTCTCAAAATGTCCATCCTGAAAGCAGATGAAATCATATGATGTAATCATGTAGCCTACATTTAAAGGAAATGTATTCTCATTCTATAATTTAAGACTCTGCGCCTATGAGCCACATTACAATGCTATCAGCATGGCTGCCTAATGGAGATGTTCCTAAGAGCAGTGATCCCGTCCCGACAGAACGTCAGTGACTGCAGACCTATAGGCATTCCTCAGGACACACACAATTATTCATTGTCCCTCCTTAGTGGCACTGGCAGCATGGAAGTATCATAGAAGTATCATTCAAGTATCACGGCTAATTTATTATCAGCGCCAAACTTTCTTTTGTGTTCCCCAACATTATCCAGTATATGAAATACATGATATGTTTCCCTTTTGAATAATAAGCCACTGACTGGCAAGATGCTTTATACCTCATAGAAGAAGGCAAGCACGGCCAGTCCATCCGGCTTGTCTTTGGCTTCATGAAAGGTCTTGTACTTATCAGAATTGTAATGTACGAGATGGAGCTGAAACACAAGCATGAAACATGCAAACAATCTATAGTTTATCATTTATATTAGTGCAGTGTGGGCATACAGTACATACAGGTATACATACCTACACAGTATATAATTTGTTCATTTTTTGCTATTTTGAAATAAGACAAATGATCAAAAACAATAGAATTTGGCAGTAGCCTATAGACTTCAAAAACATCTGAATTGATGTGGCATGACTACGAGTTATTTTTTAGTTGGTTCTACTTAGACGGTGCCTCAAATAACTTTTCGTCTAGAAGAAGCTATAGTTTACAGAAGACCGACCTCTGCCATGTAACGGATGCCATCTAGTGTATGCTCTGCCCCGCTCTCCTCCAAATCCATGCCGCCCCAGTGCAGATGCATCTCGACGGCCGTGTACCGAGCCGGCAGCCCCGCGGTGATCACCATGGTGGGAGGCAGGTCAATCTTAACTGAGGGAAACCCACCGGACAACCAGCCTATTATTCAACTGGGAACATGCTGTGGAAAATATCATTCCACAGAATGTCACGATGTCAAAGTTTACAATAATAGTTTCCATACCCGAGTGTCCGTTATTGGCCATATTAAAACTCCCTCTCTGTTCATCGTAGCCGCTGAGTTCCAGCTGCAACATGTCAGGGTTGTGTCGGACGTGGCGTCGACGAATGTCAATAGGCGACTGTTTCTTGCCGCCACATGCGGGGTATTCAGTCGGCCAGTGGATCTGGTCCAAGGAACCCTCTTTACGCATGCATCGTAAAAGAAAAACAAAAAAAAACATTGTACACACAATGTTTGTTAAAGCGCATTTTCAGTATTTGATTGGCTGGAGAAGATGCAACAACTACATCTAAACAATGTCTCACTAGAAGGGCCAACTTTGCGTCTCTGCAGGACCATGATATAACTAAAGTCTTACCAAAGGTATTTGGCAAGTAGCTCCAAAGACGACAGCTTAAAATAATGAAAATAATTGTCTATCTCTTATAAACAAGACGAATTATATGATGAGTCAAACTGTTTGATTTCATTTGTAAAATACAAATAATACAACAAAGCCTATTATCATATTATTATTATTATTATATACCTAAATTCAATCCGGCAGATGTTGCAGTTAACGTTTCTACATGCAAAAAACGGTTAACACTGTGGTTATGTATAGTCTATTCTTCGGTGTTTTGCTATGGGGTAAACATTTACACATAAAAAAAATAGGCTATAGATAATTATAAGGTCTAGGTTATATGAACTTACCCGTATACGTCCAATGTATTCCATCATAAGCAATAACAACAGTGACCAACACAACGTGTGCGACAACAGAGAACAACCCCATCGTGAATATAGGCAGACTCTCTTCAGCAACTTGACTTTTAGCGAAAGTAGGTGTTGAATCTTAAGGTAAAAACGCCCTCGGGCGTGGGCAGTGCCCGGCAACTATTTGAGGACAGGGTTTAGTATTCATCATTACAATATTATACGCAATGTTAATTAGTCAGTCTGAGTTTTTGTATCCTACTGGTCATTGGTCACTGACTGTTATGGATCTATTCTGTGGTTATTCTTGAAGCCTCTGGAAACACATTGCTTTTGATTCATAGAAAGAGTGAAGGTATAATTATGGTAGAAGCCATAAAGTTGAAGTCACACATTAACTTTTAACTGTAGGGTTATTTGTAAATTAGATAATAATGTAGGCATACATTTCATCAGTTTCTGAAAAAATATAATGTGCAAAATTGTTTGTGAGTCTGTAACACAATTTTAATGCTATAATACACATCTGGTCCTGGAGGGCCACTGTCCAACATGCTTTAGAGTGATGTCTCGCTTAGAAGTATAAGATCATACCCCTTCATTTGAATCAGGTGTGTTGGAGCAAGGGAGACGTCTAAAACATGCAGGACAGTGGTCCTTCAGGACCAGGATTGCCCACCCCTGCTAACTTTAAATGACTGTTCACTCACAATCACAGAACAAAAACAAATAACAAAACTCTACCCAGGAAACACAAGTTCAAGTATGGTCATGTCATATGCTAACCATTCCTAAACATTAGTATAACAGATCACAACAGGTAAGAGTGTAAAATAATAACCTGTGAGGGTATGGGTATAGCAATTAGGCCTACCAGTCACAACATGTTTTTGAACACAGAATTTGAGGAATGAAAACCTTGTATGTGTGTATTGTGTATGTGTATGCGTGTGTGTGTGACACATCCTTTTGTCCAAGTGTGCCTACAGAGATAGAAATAGTGCTCAAATTATTGTTAGACAATTTTATGAATGAATGATGACATGGTTACTGACAGATCGATACTGACTGTTATTTAAAAAGTCATAATTTCAAATTGAATTTATCTGTATTTATGTATTTATGGTCTGTATTCATGTACTTAAGTATTTATGTGTTTTAATAATGTGATGTTTTCGTACCTTTGGTTTTCATCACATGGAAATGAATGTCATTGATAGATTCATGAATCTATATTGATAATATAATATTCATCCTGATTAAAACATCTAGTTTCTTCCCCAGACAATAATACAGACAATAATAGTTCATTAGTTCTTGGAAATAGAATTGTAACTGCATACATAGCCACATTTAATACTGGTAATTGTGTGAGCTCAATTTGCATAGGCTATATGTCCAAAAGTATGTGGACACCTGACCATCACATCTACAGTATGCAAGCTTCTTCATCATCCCATTCCAAACCCATGGGCATTCATTTGGATATGAAGATTTTAGAGTGAATATATGGGAATTTGTGTCCATTCAGCCAAGAAGGGTACGACAAAGGACAGACCATGCTCACTACAAAGCTCTTGAACGCTCGGCAGCACGACTCTGTGAATGTGCGTGCGTGGTCTATCACTTCAAGGCTGAGCTGCTGTTGCTCCTATTCCAATCACAATATTAGCTCTTGTTACAGTGGGCCGGGGCAGCAGGGCAGAAACTCTATCACCTGACTTGTGGCTTCATATAAGTGGTTAACGTCACTGATCACAACCTATTGTAATAATAATAAGAAAACATGTATTTATTGTATTTTTAAACAAACAAGACAGGCAAAAAAGTCATCAAGGTTGTACAAAAACAATACATGTAAAATTATAATAGACAAAATTAGACAAGTAAAATTATATTTTTTATATATTTTAATTATAATTATATATTTTTATATATATATATATATATACACACACACACACACACACACACACACACAGAGTATATCAAAGCCA
>JAODUH010005239.1:0-10255 GCA_027564835.1 Typhlichthys subterraneus | reverse complement strand
GACCACTTAGAGAGTCCTCAATAGAACTCTATGGGAGAAGTACCAGAGACATTATATAGAGGAGACAGACCACAGAGAGTCTTCAATAGAACTCTATGGGAGAAGCACCAGAGACATTATACAGAGGAGACAGACCGCTTCATTAATTCTGAAATGAGCTCTATGGGAGATATCCAAGACGATCGTCTTCTTTTTTAATGGCGTGTGCAACGCAAGCTGCCAGTTGCTCATTCATAGCAGGTTTAACCTGTGAGAGAAAAATTGCTTTTAAAATTTTGGCGCAATGTCATCCAACGTTTTAAGCAGTTTGTATCGGATTTGACTGGTGAATGTATACCTGCAGTTTTTATGTCCTGTTGTCTATTGAAAGAGTGGCTCTCTGCCTACAAAGGTTACAGGGGTGTGAAATATGGGCCTGTGAGGCTATAATGTGATTAAGGGCTATATAAATAAACTTGACTTGACTTGACTTGGCTGCTATTTACCCCAGCCTCGCCTCTGCCACCTCTCCCTGTCGCTGAGCAGGGCAGCTATTTGACTGCCGGTCAAGGTCCGCTCTCCAGTATAGCACAGGCCTCAGGCTGGGGCATCTGATCGCCCCTTGTCCCTGGGATGGAGGGCGGGGATATGTTTTTATCACATGGGGCGTATGTGATAAAGCAGCAAACATTGACGCCCCCCCCCCCCACGTGCATTATCAGCAGACAGCCCCCCCCATTCCACACACTCACCCCCAAGCCCCACCGCCCCCGCCATGCTCTCATGTGTGACTGGCCGCGTGTGATCGTGGCCGGGGGGGCTCGCTGCATCTCGTGCCTCTCACTGACTGGGTGAAAGGTCAACCGGGCGGCGATGAGGTCTGCCGGCGCCGGCTCTGGGACCTTGGGCCACGTTGACGGGCCGCTGTGCACCACAGTGTCGCCGGGACATAGAGTGCGACCGCAAATGGCATTCACCTCACGGGCAGCCCGCCCCCGCTTCATGTTTTCATTGATAATATTGTCTGAATGGCACTTTGCTGTGACGTTAGTACGTCCGGTCACTCACACGCCATGAGGCGCCCTTATCGCATGGAACGTTTGTTACTGCCGTAACTTAGCAACCCCCCGCCGCAGAGGGGAGGGGGGGAGGAGAGTTGGCCCGTGATTTGAGCGAGCCAAAGGTCCCGCGGTCTGAGTGCTGACATCAAAGAGGACTTTCACAAGCCTTGTGACATCACGCGCACAGTCCACCGGTCACACAGGTGGCATTGAGCTAAGATACATAACCTCCAAGTGCACAAGGCCAACATAACAGCGCCAAGCTTACATGAGAGCGCCGAACAAGAACGCACGAAGAGGAAAGGAATCACACACGCACCCTGATCAAATATAGACGTGTTTATCCTTTAAGTCCTTCGCTGCACTGCGTTCATGAACTAAACCAAATGCCAGGATGGTCAAAATATGGGACTGGAAAGCGCCTCCGAATTGAATCGTTGCTTTATTTGTAATTGGTGATTTTCTTTTTCCTACTGTAAACCCGGTGCCGTGTTTGTTAGGATATATAGACGTGGAAACATAGTGTATTGAAAGCATTTAACAAAGAGACAAGGTCTCTCTCTGGCTTGCGTCTTTGTATCGTGGAGAATAGGATTGAGGCGCGAGCGAAGGCTCCAACTTTCTCCTTCAACAGAAAGTCAGATATTTCTAAATGAAAGGCCTTTCGCAACAAGGTTGCAATCATATTTCTATGAAAAGTCTGTCTGCCCTTTGGCTCGGGCGATGTCTGTTAAGAGGCCGAGCAAGACCAGGAATGGAGGGGGAGAAAGAAGGAACTGCACTGACAACCTTTCGCTCCCTTTTCACGCACATATATTTTATTTCCATGCTGTAGGACATCTCTCTTTCCCCCATCTCTCTCTCTTGCTCTCTTTCTCGCTCTCTCTCTTGCTCTGCCATCTTCCTTCTCAAGGCTAAGTCATCATTCACTACTGAATATTTATCTATCTTTCATCTTAAGAATGTGTTTATATGTCAATCTATAGTTGTTATCTACAGTAAACATCTTGTACCTGTCTATATATACATCCATCCATGCATCTATCTCAAGAATCTGAGAAGGAATGACTTCCTAAAGCGGGGGTAGTGTTTCCCACGCCAGACCATGAAGGGTTAACATCTCAGCGTAGGTGTAGTTTCGATCCGGCAGGTAGGTCAGGTTTCTCTTAAGGTGGCTGCATACCTATATGTATGTATGTGTGTGTGTGTGCGTGCATGTGTGTTCGCCTGCCTTTGCTTTCGTGCATGCGCACGTATCTTGGAGTTGTATTAGGGAACATAAAAATGGGTGAAGCATTCCTGACATGGCTCAGACAGCAAACAGTAGACAGCCAATCAGATCGTTGCGCTTTCCTTACTAGTCTGCTGGGTCATTCAGTTTAGGACAGATGCTTCTTAGTGACTGGGCCAAGGGTTGAGCCCCAGAATCATCAGAGATAACCGTGAGTTATTGGAGAAGGCAGAGGAATAACTGAACGCGAATAAACTACATCCTTGTAGGTCCAAATAGTCTGGTTACAGAACTTGACACGGTCGCCTGCAAGTTCTGTTTGCATATTTCACATTTACATTTTACATTTACGGCATTTGGCAGACGCTTTTATCCAACGCGACTTACATATAGTACATTTGTCAGTACTTGGACAGGTCACACACCAGTAATTGTAAGCAACCGATATTATGTCAGAATAGTTACAGCATGTTGTCATCATGTCTACTACCACGTCAATATATAATTAAAACACCCAACAAATGTCCTAGTGGCCTGAATAATATAGTGCCTAATACTAAAGTAAATAACAGCAGACTAGGGTATTTATTTCTTTTTGTATAGGGTAAGAGTAGGGTAGAGAGAAAAAGAAACATTTGAGTAAGAAACTTAGAGTTAAAATGTGTACTAGGAGGTGCAAATAATCGTGTAATAATAATAATAATAATAATAATCTTGTAATGTGGTACAGGTCCTTACACTGACTCTACTTGCTCAGACCTTTCAAATTAAATGCATCCTTGTTGTGTTTACTGGGAGTTATGCATGGTGTGTGCGTGTGCATGCGGTGTGTGTGTCTTTAGTAACGAGACCTCTTAAAATAAGCACCAGCATCTGATTATGTGCATTCACACACACACACACACACACACACACAGGCCAAAACAAATACACACGTGCGCACACACACACACACACACACACACACCTTAAGAAAGCAAGACGTTCAGACACGCATTGCTGCTCGTGCATGTACCCCAGATCACACACACACACGCACACGACACGTGCACACACACCTTGCCTAATCTTTTTCATGGCGGATGATGGTGGAGGCAGATGCTGTTTAAACAGAGCGGGCTCTTGATGTGAGGCCTCTAGGGCCAGGACGTGTCTGTACGTGTGTGCGTGTGTGTGTGTGTGTGTGTGCCTGTGTGTGTGTGTGCGTGTGTGCGTGTGTGTGGGTGTGTGTGTGTGCAAATTTGTGCACAAGTTCCTTTTCCAGTGCGTTTCCAGTGTGTGTGTGTGTGTGTGTGTGTGTGTCCACATCTCTCGCCATGGGAACAATGGTCCTTTAGAATGCGGGGTTACTGTTGCGTTGACCCCTGGCCAATAAGAGCCATGTTCTGGCATTCCAAGCCTGATTGGCACTTTGAGCCTGCGCAGAGCTCAAAGGAGACACAGGAAATGTGACCAGTGTAATTGGTTATATATTAGCGGAGCATTCGCCCCCCCCACCCCCATTTAAATGATGGAACATTCCTCAGTGACACTTAGGTGGATGGGACTGGGGTTCCACCAGCCAGAGGAGGGGGTGCTGGTGTTGATGGCTGAATGGGATTGGGGGAGAAGGCATATAGATGAGCAGAAACAAGAGAGGAACGGGGCTGAGAAGAGTAAAACCATCAGAGAACAGTTCCTATCGTACGTATTCTATTGTGATGCCTTCAGACAGGTGCAGGAGGGGGTTAGATTATCTTCCGGAAACATCCTGATGTAAGGGAGGTCACCTGAATGATTTGGTCTCATGGTAGTGAGCGGGAACATCAGTCGCTCTCTGGGCTGTTGCAGGGGGAAGGGAGTGCCAACGTGTGTGTGTGTGGTGTGTGTGCGTCTCTAGGGGAAGGGCCATGTTAAGTCAGTAGCATGACCTTTGACCTGGGGTACTTGGTTGCAGTTCATGAAGACCTGATCCCACGCCCCTAAGTGTGTGTGTGTGTGTGTGTGTGGCAGGGGGTCGGGAGGTGCTTGTGCTTTTAAAGCATGACGGATCCTTGTGTTCATCTTACTGTCTTATGTCACATAACGTCTCATCAACTTATCTGTCGCCTAATTGGTTACAGACCGAGCTGTGTTTTTACAGTACTGGGAAAACAGGGATGGGCAGCCATCCATTGCAATTTCCATTGCAAAAGTATTTTTTAATATTATAAAAATACAAAAATACAGTTTGTTTTGATACATTGTGTGTTTGCTGTATTGTGTAGTTTATTTTCATACGCTTAGAATTAGGGTATTTGGTATTTTATTTTAAAATGCATTTTGATGTATTTTTGCCCATCCATGTGGGCAGGCATGTTTCTATTTGCACACATACTATTGTATCATCTCAATCTGAATTTAAAAACAGTTAAATTCCAAAAGGCTTTTGGCTTCATTCATGTCACACTTCTAAGGAAGCATCCAGGAAAAAAATTATTCCTGCCAGAATCGTGTCTATCTTTAACCTCTTCAAAATTATACATTTTTCATTGTTTTTCTCTTATGTTTTACTGTAAGAATATGATTTGGGTGATTTCAGAATTAATTTTTGCATAGTGCAATTTGCTTATGTGACTGTTATTTTTACTTTAGCAGCTATGTAGCTAATTTGTACGATTTTTACAGATATTGTGTGCTGTACTGTAACTTTGATCAGCATAGGAAACACAGACGCATGCATTGTGTGTACCTTCAGAAGGAATGGCAATGCAGATTTTCTTGGTTTCTTGCAGCAAAGAGATTTCTTGGCAAATGAAGGCTAATCTGCAAGCTAATTTTGCTCGGGCATTATTTATATTATATTGTTTTTACTGTATTAATATATACTACATCTGAAAATACTCAATACCCAAAATGGCTGGTTTTACATAAAGTACTGATGAATTTGCATTATGATATTTCATAGCAATACCATTTTTTACACACTATGCCTAATATTTTCTAAGAAATCAAATCATCCCCCAAGATACAGTTGTAGCCTTCAATGACATAAACTTAATAATAATAATAATAATAATAATAATAACTAGGGATGCAATAGGGTCCTCACACAATGTGTGCTCGGGCCCTAATGTTGTCATTGATATTGCCACTGTCATTAAAATAGAAATGCTTTGTGTTTTATCATGCTTATGTTTTTAACATAAACACCATGCATGCATGTATAGTCGCCTGTCACCGGATGAATTATTACCCCCCCCCCCCCAACTTAGCTCCACCCTGCATTCCATCGCTATAGCGATGGGCGCTAAAGTATTCACTAAGGAGATCTTATCGGGCCCAGCCCATTCAAAACACGACGTTGGATTTGTTCAGATAACATTAGCCTGCCAGCTCAAGGGCGACGCAGGCGAGCACATGCCCACACAGAAAAGAAACACGTCTCCTATAAACTGTGAGTCTGTTCTGTAAGCAGTTTAATAATATATGCTACCAAGACATTCACTTTCCATACGGGTATGAAGACACACTGTACAGAAACGTGCAAATGTTCACGTCACATGCACTCTCTCTCTCTTGCTCTCTCTTGCTCTCTCTCTCTCCCTCACACAAACACACACACACACACACACACACACACACACACCCCTATTTAAATAGATCTGCTCAAGGAGACCCTCACAATGTTTTCATAGATGCTGTCATTGTGCAACCAGAAGTTTGTGTTTTATAGTTCACACATACCGAGTCAAGGCACCACTATCAACATGCTTTCTGACATTTACACAAACACACACACACAAACACACACATGCACGCACATGCACATGCACACGCGCACACACACATACACACATGCACACGCACATGCATATGTACATGCACGCACACTTGCTCCTCTAGTCTTATTCTTATTTAAATATTAAAGTAAGCAGGCGAGTTTGAGACAGGCAGGCAGACAGACAGACAGACACATACACATACAGACAGACAGACAGACAGACAGACAGACAGGTAAAATAGACAGACAGACAGACCAGTCAGATAGATGGCTATCTGCTACATGCTAGCTGCTATCTACCTGCTAGCCCCTGCTACCTGCTAGCCCCTGCTAGCTTCTACTTGCTAGCTGCTACCTGCTAGCCCCTGCTACTTGCTACCTGCTACCTGCTAGCCCCTGCTACCTGCTAGCTGCTACCTGCTAGCCCCTGCTACCTGCTAGTAGCTACCTGCTAGCCCTGGCTACCTGCTAGCCCTGCTACCCACTACCTGCTAGCCCCTGCTACCTGCTAGCTCCTGCTACCTGCTAGCCCTGCTATCAGCTACCTGCTAGTCCCTGCTACCTGCTAGCTTTACTACCTGCAACCTGCTAGCCCCTGCTACCTGGTACTAGGTAGCTCTTATACCAGCTAGCAGCTACCTGCTAGCAGCTACCTGCTAGCCCCTGTTACCTGCTAGCAGCTACCTGCTAACCCTGCTACCTGTTAGCCCTGCTACCTGCTAGCTCTGCTACCTGCTACCTGTTAGCCCTGCTACTTGTTAGCCCTGCTACCTGCTAGCTCTGCTACCTGCTGCTACCTGTTAGCCCTGAGACCTGCTAGCCCCTGCTACCTGCTAGCAGTGGCAAGCGTTTATTTGGCAGCCATATTGATCTGGGGGGGGGGGGGTGCAGTAAGAGGCAACCGCTTGTCGTTGAGTGGAGGGGTCAATCAAGACACTGGGGGCCCAAGGGATCAATAGCGGTGATCTGACGTACGAAGACAAGACGTTTCCGTGCGGCCACTGCCCGGAGGGATTCCACACATATACGACCCTTGTGCACAGCCTTGGTATGTGCATATGCAGAGACATGCACCCACACACACACACATGCAGGGATTACACAGGCATTTAACAAGCTTTTTGTGCAGGTCAAAGTTGACAGCAGGCCCCTCGGGAGAGCTGGAGAATGTGGGCTGAGACACACATACACACACACGCACACATACACACACTCACACACACTCACACACACACTCACACGCACACGCACACACACACACACACACACACACACACAGTGAGTCTCTTGTAAATCCTGAACAGAAGTGTTGGATGGATTCCATTCTCCCATGATTCACTGCTACCACCTACCTACTGTAGTCTACCACTACCTTTACCTGACAGCGCTGCACTGCAGGTGCATATACACTTTTTAAAGTAAGGAGGGAGTGGGCGGAAGTGCTCTGTCTAGTGTAATTCAATCTTAAGCTATGGATAAATCAGATAATAAATTAATCTTCATGTTTGTGATTGTAACTATTTGACATCATTGTAGACAAAATACCAATGATGTGTATCAATGATGTTTATCAATGCTATTCAATGATATTCTGTGGAATATTTCTGTATATTTTCTGTGTCTGTTATGAAGGTGTTAAAAAGAGAAGGCTATACTGCACCATCAAGAAGGTTTAAAAGGTTACAATACAAAAAAATCTAATTTATCTTTGAAGCATTTAGATGTCTATTCTATTAATATAATATTTCACCAAATGTGGGTACCTTTCTGTTGCAAAGAAGCATGTAGGCCACGTCTATCCTAAAATGTTTATAGTAATCAGTGCAGCCCAACACAGTTAAAGGGCTAGACACAAAAAATGAATAAATGTAAGAAACGTAATAAACGCGCTAATACACCTACAGTAATATAGGTAGGTAGGTCAATGCCTTCTAATTAGTAGACCACCATCTCCCTCTTGTGTGGTTCACTTGTAATTGCACTGGCTGCAGTGTCAATTGAATTATTCAAACATGTACCAGTAGGTGGGAGAAAACACACATATTTGGTGCTTTGCGATGCTAAAATTAAGTTGTTTTTTTTAAGGAAAAATGAACACTGTAAAAACCTGTTTTTTTTTTTTTACTTACTGCAAATTATCCCAACATCCTAACAGTGATTTCTGATTGGATTGAGGTTGGAGGTAGGTAAATAAACATGTATTTATTTCATCTTCATGTTTGCATTTCACAATATTTCTTTGGTTTCTAGAGTGACTCTTGTATCGCACATTATCTAAGTTGATAATGTTATGTATGTGTGTGTGTATGTGTGTGTGTGTGTGTGTGCGTGTGTACGTGTGCGTGAGTGTGTGCGTGTGTGTGTGTGAGAGAGAGTTCACTTATTTTGTGTTCCCTTTGTGTGTATTTCTAAAACATACTTCTTCAACAGAATAAGAACATACAGCACTTCCCTGTTGACCACACTTCTTCAACTCAACGGAGGATTCCTGTGGTAATTATGCCTCCAAAATAAAAACAGGGATGTCTAAGTCCATCCACTATATCCTGCCAAGAAAATAGTAATTTCTGGTTCAGCATTATGTCCAGAGCCTGGTGCATGCAAAATAATTTTACGTAGGTAAAGATTGTGGTAGAACAGAACCTGCATCTGTTTGTGTTCTGTTTGTGTTTATTGTGAAATGCGAACGGTTAAGATTTAAATGTTCAGTAATTATTTCCATTCTTAATTGGTGCAGATATAACTAAAAAGAAGATTATTCTAAATTCTACTGTGCACAGTTAACATGTTAAGATCAATATTGACAACTGACTTGCCTATGGAGAGAAATTTAACCTGACAATATTACTTTTCTGTGAAGAAATAATATTGTATAGACTCCCTCTCTCTCTCTCTCTCTCTCTCTTTCTGTCTCTCACCAGTCATATAAATAAAGACCACATGATATCCGGAGACGGAAATCTGTGCTTAATTCAATGTGAGAGAGTGGGAAAATGCATAGGCCACCGAAGACACTTACACTAGCAGAAGTGTCTTTGAAAATAAAGGATAAAACATACTGTATACAGTATACCAGGTTAGGAGAAGACCAAAGTAGGATTTCCAAGATGTTGTTGCAGTAGTAGCTAATGTGATGTGAAAGTATTTGACTATTTCACTTCAAATAAAAAAGATTTACAGAACTCTATTGTGTACAGTGGCTGTAATTTCTAACACTGCATATAGGTTATGATATTTGCTCTAGTCTACCATATACAGTATATTTTTTAATATTGGAACTTTCTGAGTAGATTAATGCAGTACAAAACTCGTATAGTCCAGATATGAACAGATAATTATTGTAACAGCACAATTTCACATGATCCTGTCTCTGTGCCCTTAGGTAGAATCAACTGTGTTCCTTAACCTGTACGAATAACATTCAAATGACTCTGCTCCTTCCAGACCAAGGGGAGCTTTTTGGAAAAGTACCGAGACCTCTTTGGACACATGCCTGTTTAAACTCACAATAATGAAAAATAGCCTTGCACTATATTTAGCTATGTGCTTGCTTTCAACAAGAGGAGGTGAGATTGCATGTATGTGTGCACTGTGTGTCCAGCCCAGTCTCACAAGATCGATGTCTGGTGGTGATGCTTGTGCAAAACCGCTGTCTGTAAATTGGACGAATACAATTTTTGTCAAGTCCTTGCTTGTTTGTATGGATTTAACCCATTTAGTCCATGTTCTGTATGTTGTGGCTCAATGCAATATACAGTATTTAGCTCACGGTCTTGTATAAGATCATGCTCAATTGGCAAAATACAAGAAAACAACACTGGGTATTTGCTGCCTTCAATAATTAAATGTTTCACAGACACTAACTTAAACACATTTACCTTAAACATTGTGAACGATATTGGCATCATATTGACAGCAAATATTCTATCAGGGGTTCTCTCAATCTTTATTGAGTCATGAGTGAGATTAAACCATCATGAAAATAGGACATACTGTACTGTATAATGCACACAAATAAAACACCACACACCACAGCTAGGGGTCCAAGCAGAACCGCAGCAGTAGCATCAACTGTTCTGTCGAAGCGGTTCAGTTTTCTTACCAAGTGAAACAAGAGGTGGAATTATACCAATGTTAAACACAGTGGAATGGACCACACAATGCGAACTTTGTAGAGTAAAATGTTTTTCAGATACAATAATATCTAAGACTGCCATGGATTTGAAGATAATGGAGTTTTAC
>JAODUH010005238.1:0-10255 GCA_027564835.1 Typhlichthys subterraneus | reverse complement strand
ACGCGCTCAAACTCATCCCGCCAAGCAGAGAGAGAGAGAGAGAGAGAGAGAGAGAGAGAGAGAGAGAGAGACTCCTAGGAGCAGTGGGGAAGAGGGGGAGGAGGGGGAGGAGGGGGAGGAGGATACAGCGCGGCTGGTGGGGAGCGGGACGCCTCCTTCACGCTGCGGACGCAGGATGAGGAGGAGGAGGAGGAGGTCGGCGTTCTGGTCGCCATGGCGGCGTGCGTTTCCCCTTCCTCAGCATCTCCCGTTCATCCCTTCCTCTGTCCTCCCGCTTTATAAGACTCTCTCTTATAAACTGAGCAACACGCGTGACGAGGGAGAGAGGGAGGGGGGGGGAGAGAGAGAGAGAGAGAGAGAGAGAGAAGGAGGGGGAGAGGGAGGGGGAGCTTTCCAGTTGAAGTAGGCAGCTGAACACAGTGGAATAAATTTTGATTCCCACGCTCCGTGTCTCTCAGCCACACATGCGTGCCAGTAAAGCTCACGTGTGTGTGTGTGTGTGTGTGTGTGTGCGGGCGCATTTCTTTGCCGGTGAAACGTTGTGAGGCTACAATCCCTTTTCATCACTATTATACTTACAACATGATTTTATTGTATGCATGTATTAAACCAAATCTGCTCCTCCATCTGTCCACGTGGTGTTCTGACACATCAGAGGTGAATAAGGAGATATTATTGCACTGATGCCACATGAGAGAGAGCAGAGCCCTAGAAGAAACAAACACGGCCCACATCTAACAAGTGGCTTATGTAACTATGACAAGTTCTTGTGTGGGCAGCGCTGGTCTTAAATAAACTGTAATAAAGGTCACATTAGGTGTATTTGTTTCTAACAAACGCTGGTGCCACATCACAGCTACTGTGACAAAGGTGTCTCACAAAGCTCACATCCAAACTCCATCCAAACTTTGGAAGGATGGACAATGCTTCATAACTTCATAACTCGGTTAGTAATTGAATAATACAGAAGGCAGGCTACTGTGGGGCCTGTAATAATAAACTAGGGTTAGGAAAAAGCAGAACTGTATCAGATTTGTGTTATGTCTCCTGGTATGCACTTTCTACACGCGATGCACAGTTACGTCCCGATTTGACGTTTCTCCTCTGGTCAGCCGTTGAGTCAGGGCGCCGGGGAGTGCTTGTCAACGTTAGAGCGGATTGGATGCTGAGCTTGCTGTAGGGCTGTTGCCACCAGCAACTAAATCAGCTGTGTCAGATCTGTTGAACAGGGATGAAGACTGGGGATGCCAAAACCTCATGTCGTGCCCTCGGCCAATCAGCCACCTAGCAGACATCAAGGTTGAGCAACCCTGGCAGCCACTAGCTACGTTTCTCACATCAGTCAGTTTTAGCCCACCGCTGTTTTGCATAAACATGTTTTCCGAGCACAAATTAAAGGTCCTGAAGATAGTCCTGCTATGGGTCTGTCGGAACTCAACCATCTCATGTGTTATTCAGCAAGTACTCTTTTGGAAAGCTTCATTAATCTTTCATCCGTCAGAATAGCACTCGCGTAAAAAAAACAAAACATTCTGGCAGAATCACACTGAATGTGTTTGTTGGAGTGCAACCTCCAGCTTCTAGTCTAGGCATATGCATCAGAGTTACACTAAACACCCTGGCAAACAGTAAATACAGCAGTGAAACATCAATCTGTCTTCGTGAAGCCATCAGAATGTCTCCATGTATTCTGTCTTGTCCTGTCTTGCTCTGCAACAACCTTTAAAACATAATACTAGGCTACTCTTCTACATCATTAAATCCTATTTACATTCTGTTGTTATTGAACAAATGGTCCAGACTTATAAAAGTGTATTCGGCTGATAGAGGGGTGCAGAAGCCAAACCAGGCATAGAGACACTGCTCAAGAACTTGGTTTGCAGTGACAGCCTTTGACTGACCTGCAAATGTGTAAATACTATAAATAAATATTGTATTATAGCAGAGCAAAATCGACCGAGTACTTCTACTACACAGATCATGTTCCAGGTCATAGGTCACAACAAGTCTACAACAAGTCCCTGCTGCACCCAGTCAAAGGCATTCAAGGCAGCGCTCTATGGCACTGAAGGGGGCGGGGCTTCTGAGGGAGCGCCCTATGACACTGAAGGGGGCGGGGATTCTGAGGGAGCGCCCTATGGCACTGAAGGGGGCGGGGCTTCTGAGAGAGCGCCCTATGGCACTAAAGGAAGCAGCCTGGTCCCATAACAAGCGGTTGTCTCCTGTAGCAGGAAAGTTGCGGCCAGTGCAGTCTATACCAGAGCCATGGAAATAACAGAGTTACGCCAACGGAACGGTCACATGGTTCACTCAGAGGCTAAACCTATGGCAAAATAGTTCCCGGAAGCGCTTGGTGGGCAATTTGAATATATAAATACAGATTTTAACTTTGTTTTTAGTAGTCAATAAATGCACCATATATAGTGTACCAGTGCACCGTGTGTCTAAAGTAACTTGAAAGCAACAATGACAGATCCAATCAACTGCCAAGTGTTTTTTTGAGAGCCTGTCCTTTCCAAACGTTTTGACGGACGGCTCTCTAAATGGACTTGTGTCTACCAATCCATCTGGTGTATCAGTGTATCTGCTGACAGGCCTCATGTGCCTACAGCCCCTTTAGATAAAGGCAGGCAACATATTCTGACCAGGTCTCCCGTCCTGGCCAAGAGATAATTTCATGCAACTTCTTGCTGCTCCAAGTAAGTATTAATACCAAGAATAGACGTGTTGTGCGCTACAGGGAGCTGTTGCTAATGTAGCGATATCATGAAAAGGCCAAACACAAACTGACACTTACGTCAGTAAGAACACAGTGGAAGGTGTTGTTCAGTGTGTTGTTGCCCCCCCATCAGCCACACACACGCACAGCATGCCCCTGCTGGACTCACCTCAGAGACAGGGTCCTCTGCCTGCGCCATTCTGCTGGGCTCCAAGTTTATGGGCTCCCCCTGCTGGAGAGAAACACAAAACGCACGTACAGATGCACACATTATCTAAGGCTGTGTGACTGAACTATCGCTCCAGCTCTTACAGTTCAAACATCATCTTCTAATGGCATTATGTAAGTGCTATTTATGTGATGTCGTTGTTATTCAGCAACAACAACTTACACAAATATGATAAAGTCAAAGTATGATTTAAACCCTCGTAAAAACAAACACCATTTGGACTAAAGTATGCAATTATTAGTAGATTATGCGTGTGATGATGAGGGTTGATTTCTAACAACAGCTCATCAAGTGTCAGTAGAACTAGGTTGACCACACGCTGCAGTCAACGGGCCAGACATGCAGAGAACAGACAGGCTGAAATATGATCACTTCATTTCTTGAAAGTCATCTTGTGACCCGCTCCGCTGTGTCTCCCGACCCCCACCTTGACAACCACTGGCCTAGAAAGGCAGAGAAAAGACACTGTAGCGCTGGCACTGACTGGGAGACGGTCCCACTGGCCGGTCACCTCTCTATGGCATTAGCTGCTCCGTAATCTGTGTCCAGGTAAGGAGGAGCAGGAGGAACTACCCAAGACAGAGGTTACACAGGGTGTGACCAGACAGGAATAAGCCCCCACAGTCTGTAGACTAATCCCTTCTCATGTTGTAACATGAAGGTCAAGGTAAAGGCCCACAGATGCCTTCAGAACCACAGACTACGCTACGTTACGTCACTGTGGAAGGGCGGGTGATAAAGGCTGTAAATGTAAACACACATACAATATATGGGGCTAAAAGAGTAGCCACAGATGCTTCAAACTACCATCCAGGCTCAGGCCACTATACATCTGTCCAAACTAAACCAAGGTGCTTGCACTCTAGACTGACACATATCAAGCACACATCCACACTGCTAGACAGGCAACACAGAGGAATTCTTGCACCTAGAATGTGTGAGAAGCAAAGAACTGTTATGTACAGAGCTACTACTTAACGGAATATGTTGCCATGGCCGTTACGCAAAGAAAAAAGAAAATATTACTTTAAAAACATTTTAAAAGTCTATTAACTCTGCAAGGGTAAGGTACATACTGTACCATGTCTGAACAGTGACTACGGCTACTCTGAATATTTCATTTCCATTTAGAGAGCAATGGGAGCTATTCCTTCTAGTTATCTTATCTTATCATTATATCATAATATGGTGTTATGACATGGCTTTCCTTTGTACATGTGTATATATGTGTATGTGGATATGTATGGAGGTAGATGTATGAAAGTGTGGGGACAATAGAACCCCCCTCCCCCTCTAACTGGTTACTATTTCTTGACTGATAGGCATTTTTTTAACCATACTTTTGCTTTATTATGAGGGAAATGTGTAAGGAAATGGGAGGGTCTGGGGATTTGTATACTTTGAAATGTATAATTTGTAAGTGAGACCAATGTTTGACTTGTTTTTCATGCGTGGACCGCAGGAAGAATAGTTCATGGTAGTAACGAATGTTCGTCCAAATAAACAAATAACCTTGTTCTTGCACCCTGTAAAGCCATGTGGATCCTATTGTATACTTACATACTGTACGTACTGTGCCTATACTGTATTGATTTAACAACAGCCTCTGTAATTTTTCTTATGTGACAGAGCGTTTTACTAATTTGATTAATGTTTTGATGCTTATGATTAACAGAACAGACCTCCCCCTCCACCCCGCCTGTCCCCCGCCTCCCCAAGGTTCAAGTCTCTGAGGACTAAACAAATCCCCCCCCTCCCCCCTGCATCCCTGGTACAGCAGAGCTAGGTCTTCTCTGCCCGACCCGCTGGCTCATCACTCCAAGTGGAAGCCTTACATATCCCCTGGGTTTGCTTTGCTCCGTTTGAACGCAGAGCAACCGGAGGGCTGTTCAGGGAGGTGGAGGAAGCTCTGACAGTGGACAAATGGGATTACTGGAGGGATTACAAAACATGCTGGCACAGTGCCAAGAAAAGAAGCCAAATATTAAACGTGCTCGCTAGGAAAAGCAGGCAGAGCCCAAGAACGACAGACGTGTTCGCCTGCCTGATATCAAACTACTAACGGCATTGACACACCATATACTGTATGTTCATTAGAGTTAGAAATGTATAACTGCAACCTCCAACCTCCCAACAGATTGAACAGTACGTTGTCTAACTTGGAAATCATTGCAGAGCTCCGGCTCAACCACGCATGCATACCCATGATGCATTGCATCAAAAATACACCTAGCTCACGTTAGCCAAGCAGTTAAATGCATTTAGATATTGTTTACAAATAACATACAGTGAACATATTTCGTATAGGTCAATATAAGGTCAATATAAGGCATATAAGGTCAAAAATAATATTGTCACTCACTGGAAAGTTAGACTAGCCCATATTCATTTAGAATGGGTGTAAATAAGTGTTTCCAAAACTATACTGTAGCTGTCGGTTTATATACTGTGTATATTAAAATAGGCTATTGAAAGTGTCGCACTATTATGCTTGATTTAGTACAAAATGATTAGGCATTCACTTCTACAATTAATTTTACATGTTTAGTGCTTATATATTCTTTGACGTTCAAGTAGGTTGCTGTGCTTATTTGTTTCATGTCTTCATTATTGTTGTATGATGTATTTTACTGTCTCTGGTTAAACCCTGGACACACAACATTCTTGTAGTGAACTTTAACTGTGTATGGATTGTTTCTGTGTCAGACCAACATTCTCCTGTCATTTCATCCCCATGTATCACAGAATCAGTTTCTCTTGCATTTATTAGCCCCTCCCCCAATAATCAATTACGTAAGTCATGATAATCATTTTAAGGTAAGGTAAGATAAGGTAAAATTTGTTTTTGGCTTTAGGCCTCTGCATAACATACACATCACTCATACACAATACAGTGCTTATGTACAAGTTCATAAGTTCATAAAAAGTATATAAATATATACATTTTGTCACACTATTGTCCATACAACAATAAATGGTAGAAGCAGCAAGTTATGTGACTCGCCACGTAAACAACAGAATGTTTGTGGCATCACTGTAAGACTGTTTGACTGAATGAAAGCACGTGTTATTCTTAGGCCGGTGAGTGCGTTGGAAAGGCATCATGCTGCTTTCCCCCTGAATCAAAATGAGTCAGTTCACCATGAGCCTCCCTGCGTTACAATCTTCTCTGTGAGCCAGACCCACCAACATCTGCTGGTGCACACCAACAGTGTCTGCCACAAAGCTTCTGTCGCTATTGTTGTAACACAGCAAACACCTTGTCTACATGGACAATGTTTTCCTCAGGGAAAAGCCCTCAACAACTGGTGCTCCATAAATGCACGCATTTACATTTTAACAACATGCAAATAGCATTCATCACTGGGTCTAGGGAGCAGCGATGCTTCACACATCATACTCTAATAGATCTAAGTAGCCTATGTTATAAAAACATTGGATATACTGTAGGCTACGTATGTGTTGCTAACGCATATAGGACTATGTAGCCTTTGAGTGTTTTTTCTTCAATGCTTCTTTTGATGACAGTCTTTTGAATGGAACCAAATTTATGCAAATCACGTAAAGCCCCCAAGCAGCTTGTAGACTAGTCATTTAAATAGTCACTTCTTCCAATGAAATTGTTAAGAAATTCACTAAGGCTGTGTGTAGGTTGAACTATAAACTGGTTCTAATAAGTTGCATTCAGGAGACAGCTGAAGTAAGATGGCACAACTTTTCTCAGATGAGATACAATAGGCTGCTCACTGACGTCATGGGTTATACCAGATAAAATACCTACATAACATCTCCTAAACTCACTGATTAAAAGGTTAAGAGTAAGAAAACAAACTTACAGTGTGTGGTCAGGCTACTGTGGTCTACCTGACCGCGCTGCTGTGTTGTGAGTGGGTGCCAAATGTCCGGGCACGCCAAACAGTGATAATCCTCACAGATGTACGCAGGCTGCCCGCCTCCCTCCTGAACAGACAATGACCCAAACACCCAGCGTAGCCCCTTTATAATGCTGCACAACCATGGCTAATGTGCTTAGCAGTGCTAGCAATTATTTGAAACTCTCGATCAATGACTATCAGACTGAGGGATACTATTGATAATATTGATATAAAAATCTAAATAAACTCTATTTAGGCCTTTGTGTATAGTGATTTATCCTGATTTTATGTATATTTAATAGTTTGTTTCTTCTGTTTTAACACTTAATTTAGATATTGTATTTTCAGAGATTTTAGCTATGGGCCTAAATATATATAATTCATCAAATATTCTATGTATTTTAATTGTTTGATTACTTGTTTTAAATGTTTTTTTTAACTGTTAAAGCACTTTGAAATACTTTTTATAGGAAATGTGCTATATAACTATAGATCAATATAGTTTGAGTTGATTTTATGTGAATAAAAATCTACTTTTACCCTCAGTCAACAAAGTGATATGCCAAAGAAATGTCCTAGATCAGGGGTTCCCAAACTTTTTTGTGCCAAGACCCACCAGATAGGACTAATCTCTTTAGAGACCCACCAAACACCACGTAGCGGTAACGTAACTTTCAAAAACTTATCCAATTTAGCTAATGTGTGCCAAATATTTTTAAGTAGAGCTCGCCATAATCTATGGTGTGGCTAAATAGGATTCCATCCAATCAGGAACAAATAGGCTATTTTGCCACAAGCTTACTCAAAACAAATGAGTGGAACACATATATGGGTGTTTCTCAATGTCAAGGAAGGATCCTTAGCGGCTGGATTTCAAGGCTGCTACGTCATCAAATCTCGACAAAGTACCGTTCCAATGTCTAGGATGCTTTAGGATTCTACCAAGGACTCAGTCCTTCATCAGAGGATTTTGAATGATGCATGTATGCATCCTTCGCGGTCTAAAAATTCCCACAATCCTGTGCGAGCATCAGAAGAAGAGAGATTTAAAAATGGCGCAAAACGAAACTAACAACAAAACAGCACGATCCATTGTTTTTCAACTGTTATTTAGAAACGAAACGCACAGTTTAATTAAGCATAATGATTTTGAAGGGATTTTTTTGAATGACGTCATCTTGCACACTAGCTAGGCCGTTCCATTACGTGATCTTCAAATGTCTTTCTAGCCTCGGAAAGACCCGAGTAGGAAGGCACTTGGATGGATCAGTTCTACCAAGGAAGCATCCTTGATATTGAGAAACACCCATAGACTTATTCACAAATAAACACAGTAAAGATCTTACAAAGTATTTGCTAATTTTTGCAGTGAAGCGTGAGATTCCAATTATGAGTTTCGCCATATTGGTAAAGTGGCTCTTTTGCCGCATGCGCAGTACAAACGGGATTACTAAAAGTAGGATCGATGTTCGCTAATACGCCGCTTGTTGCTCGTGCAAGAGAAATGCACGCGCAGCAGCAGGCACAATTGTCCAAACAGGCTTTATTGATATTGTTAGAATAAATACATAAGCACCAAGATAATATTATTAAGCACCAAATG
Source organism: Typhlichthys subterraneus (assembly GCA_027564835.1). Taxonomy (NCBI): domain Eukaryota; kingdom Metazoa; phylum Chordata; class Actinopteri; order Percopsiformes; family Amblyopsidae; genus Typhlichthys; species Typhlichthys subterraneus. Next base: position 1,829 of record JAODUH010005238.1, on the reverse strand, counting down.
AACCAAGTGTGGCATCATTAGAATGTCATGTTCTTATGTCTGAACCATGGAATAAGCACACAGGCACTGATTGGACAAGGGTGCAGAACACAGACACAACGTTTAAAAGTTTTGATCGTTAATACCGTGTTGTATAGGCCATGGGTTTAGAATTAATTTCTAAGCCCATGGCCTAAAAATTAATGGTAAAGTGTGGTCCCCCCATGTGGGAGGACCACACTTTACCATGTGGTCCCCCCACATGGTAAAGTGGGGGGACCATGTGGGTCCTCCCCCAATGTTGAGAATCAAACACTTAATTTTCTGCAAGGTGGTGAATTCTTATGGAATAATTACTTACTTATTGAACAACAGGTCCACTGCATTGTTCAAATACCTCATAGAGATGCCCTACACAAAACAGTTCGTGATTTGTTTAAATAAAGTTTTGATTTTTTTTTTTTTAATTCAAATTTCATTAGCTTTTTTATGTGACACATTCTCTGACACATTCCAAAAAACATTTTTTGAAATAATTTTTAAAAAAAATGTTAATTTCAAATTTCAATAGCTTTTTTCTTTGATATGTTCTCTGACACATTCAGAAAATAAATATTTTTTTCAATAAAGTTTTAATATTTTTTTGAAAATTTCAATAACTTTTTTCTCTGACACATTCTCTGACACATTCAGAAAAAAAAATATTTTTTTCAATTACGTTTTAATATTTTTTGAGAAAATCTCAAATTTCAATAGCTTTTTTCTCTGACACATTCAGAAAAAAAGACTTTTGAAATAAAGTTTTGATATTTTTTTAGAAAATTTCAGATTTCAATAGCTTTTTTCTCTGACACATTCAGAAAAAAACAATATTTTTTAAAATAAAGATTTGATATTTTTGGTGAAAATATCACATTTCAATAGGTTTTTCTCTGACACATTCTCTGACACATTCAGAAAAATAAATTTAAATAAAGTTTTGATATTTTTTTGAAAATTTAAAATTTTAATAGTTTTTTTCTCTGACATATTCTCTGACACATTCAGAAAAAAAAATGTAATTAAGTTTTGATATTTTTTTGAAAATTTCAAATTTTAATAGTTTTTTTCTCTGACATATTCTCTGACACATTCAGAAAGAAAAATGTAATTAAGTTTTAATTTTCTTTTGAAAATTTCAAATTTCAATAGCTTTTTTCTCTGACACATTCAGAAAAAAAAACATTTTGAAATAAAGTTTTGATATTTTTTTTTAAATGTCAAATTTCAATATCTTTTTTTCTGACATTCTCTGACACATTCAGAAAAAAAAAATTTTTAATTAAGTTTTGATATATTTTTTAGGAAATTTCAAATTTTAATAGCTTTTCTCTCTGACACATTCTCTGACACATTCAGAAAAAAGATTATTTGAAATAAAGTTTTGATATTTTTTAAGAAAAATTTAATTTTCAATAGCTTTTTTTCTGGATGTGTCAATAAGTTTAAACATTGTTCAAATTGCTTATACAAATGACCTACCTAAATTAAGTTTTAATATTTTTTTAGAGAATTTCAAATTTCAATAGCTTTTTTCTCTGACACATTCAGAAAAAAAGATTTTTTGAAATAAAATTTTGATATATTTTTTAGAAAATTTCGAATTTCAATAGTTTTTTTCTCTGACACATTCTCTGACACATTCAGACAAAAAAAAAGATTTTTTGAAATAAAGTTTTGATATTTTTTAAGAAAAATTTAATTTTCAATAGCTTTTATTCTGAATGTGTCAGTAAGTTTAAACATTGTTCAAATTGCTCATACAAATGCCCTACCTAAAACAAAGTCCATTTTATTTTAAAATAGTTTTT
>JAODUH010005236.1:0-10256 GCA_027564835.1 Typhlichthys subterraneus | reverse complement strand
CCCCCAGTCAGAGCTTGCTGATGTTGCTCGGGAAAGGGAAGTTTGGGGTCCCTTACTGAAGCTGCTGCCCCCGCGACGCGACTCCGGATAAGCGGGAGAAGATGGATGGATGGATGGATGGATGTAACTGTAATCCATTACAATTACCAGCTAAAATAGTGGAATCAGATTACAGGTGTTTTTTTTTATTTATTTGATGATTACTACAAGAACTACTTTCAAATGTATTTATTCTGTTCTCTTATTAACCTTTCATTAACATCAATCAATTATTTAAATGAAGTCCTACTTTAACCTGATTCCCTGTGCAACATTCCCGGTCACAAAAACAGAAAGATTTGGAGCACCAACGCAGCAAATTGCTTTGGATGGCATTTCAAAGAACATTTTTTTAGATTTAAATGTAGGTAATCCAAAAATCTTGTTACCGATTATAATTTTAGTCTGGTAACTAGTAACTGTAATGGACTACATTAAAAAGTAACCTAGCCAACCCTGCGCTCTGCAACTCTGTGGTGAATATACCTTTGTAAGATAGACTGATATTCCGGAAGTGATAAGTCGATTTTCATTGGCTGTTAGCATTGTCACTCACAAATCTGTATGCATAATTCCAGTGTGATGCTAGTGTAGTGCTTTATTTACAACATGTTTAGCATAAACCGTAGTCTACATATTTAACAGCATTACAAGACCTGCAAACGGCCATCTCATGTCATTCGGTTTACAAACGGATTCCTCAGTGTAAGTTTAACGTCCGACATTGGTCATTTAGTTATGTAGGTCGTGCCTGTCAATCAAAATACCTCTCCTGTCAAGTAGGCGGGTCTTGACAGAGTTAACCAGCGCTGTGTCCCAGACTCTACATAGTAAAGGCTGGCTCTGCGAGACTACTGCGCACGTGGCATAAGATCTCACTTTCAAGATGGCGTGGCCCCTAACCTCGATTGGCCTGCTAAGCCTTTGTTTTGTACGGCTTGGCAAAGCCTTTGTAAGTGCGAGCCACCATTATTGTCTTTGTGTCTATTTATTTATTTATTTAAGTCTAGGACTGTGACACAAAATGTAAATTATTAATTAGGCCAACATGTATTATTGCAAAATGTTGTATTTGTAGAATGACATACATTATGAATTCTAGAGCTAATGCAAGGAAGGATGCAAAAGGAAGTGGATTACATTTTCACGGACCTACTGGTAAAAGTGCAGTTGAACCAGCTGTAAACATGGAGGGCTCCATGGCTGAGATGACCACACTACGTAGAATAGAACCTGGTTATGTACATATAAACTAATATTTGACTCTCACCAGTGTTATCATATTAATTTGTCAGTCAACAGTCACGGTGAATCACTGCATGTGTGCCTGGAAGTAAAACTGTCTCACAGCATGATTAGATAGCCACTAATGTTTACAACATGAAGACCTATTAAAAGCCATCCTGAAGTCAAAAGGTTTATCTTTAGAATGTCTCCTCGTTGTCCCATGACGACATTTAAACACTTCCCATGGCAACAGTCGCTATGCCGACCACCACCACCACAGCGATCCAACATGCTTGTGGCTGTCGATAATTGGCCGAGCACTTTGCAATTACCGTACATCTGGTGTTGACATAAAAACATCTCCAACGGGCTCTTAACACGAGGGCCAGTCGGACCGCAGACAGGATTAAGGAGGCAGAAAGACAGACATGCAGACAGACACTGTAGATGTGACGTCTGACCTAATTATTTGTGTGTGTGTGGGTGGGTGTGTTGACGTGCATGTTCTTGTAATGTGTGCATGTGTCGTCAGTGTGTGTGTATGGGCATGTGTGTGTGTGTGCATGCGTGTGTGTGTGTGTGTGTGTGCATGTGTGTGCGTGTGTGCGCGTGTGTGTGCGTGCGTGCGTGCATCCGTGTGTATGTGCGTGTGTGTGCATGCGTGTGTGTGCATGTGTGCGTGCGTGTATGTGCATGTGTGTATGTGCATGTGCGTGTATATGCGTGTGTGTACATGTGTGTGTATGTATGTGTGACCTATATAGTTGAATCCAACAGGCAGACAGTTCAGCAGTGAGATGCTCCTAAAATACTTGGCTTAGTCTACACTGTTAAGCAATCAAGAACTTCTCAAAGTAGCCTCCTGGGACACCCTATGGGCCTGCAGAAGACTAAAGAAAACCTCTTGAAACAGTAGGGGCTACACTACAGAGTAACTTAGAGGAGTAATTTACTAAAGCACCTTGTCTGCTAAGAAAGTATAACTTTCCCTCCAAAATGTGCACACGCACACACACACACGCAAACACACACACACACACACACACACACAGACAAGTCGAGAAAGTTGGTGTATGGCCAAATAACAGCAGTTCACAACCAACAGAACGATTTGTTGATCAGGCCTTTAATCTGTTCTCTATCACAGATCATCAACAAAGGTGTATATGTTACTGTTGTATCTGCTATATAAATAAATAATCTCAATAACCCTAAATAGATGATATTTTGAAATGTGTTATGTGCTGACAGTTGTCCAAGGATGAATACTAACTTTTGGTGCGTTCAGTGTACATGAACGCTTGCTACATCCAATTACTTTTGTGACATTAGTTCCTCGAAAGCGGGTGAGACATATTTAGCAATTTTTGCAATATTGAGCAAACTGTGGCTTTGTTGCTTTAGCAATGTGAACATTGTTCAACCCACACGACTCCTCCCTGTTTTGTAACCTGGCGTTCAGTCCACTGCCATTTATGTTCATTGAACGTAAAGTAAACACTGAATATGGCCAAAGATAGAACGACATACTTTATCTCTATGGGAGCAAACGTGGAATAGTTCCAGTCTCATGAGTGGGCATGTTGCCTTGTACGTCACAGAATTTTTCAGAGGAGATTGAGCAAATGTAGCAACCAGGGAGCTAAATCTATAATGCATGGCCTGAAACAAAGTAAATATCCCCTGATATAGTTCACTACAGAAATACAGCTTTGGACTCACATTAATCATGAGTAGGAAATAATGGGTAAATGTTTCCGTGAAATCTCTAGACCTCCTCGTGACATCGCATGGAGCGCTGGGACATTCTGGTCAGCTGCATGAGGGGTCAATGCCCCCCTAACTCTCAGCTGCATGGGGGATCACTGCCCTCCCTAACTCTTACATCGATACAGGGTCCACATTTCGATATATTGAGATATATTGAGATATATTGAGATATATTGCGATACTGTAAGTAGAGCGATATATTGCGATTTATAATGTGTGGAAAACTGTCATAGCAATGCTAATGTGTGGCGCTGCTGCAAAAAATTACAAACACTTACGTAAACTTGCTCAGGGATTGCAGATGGAAATTATCTTAAAGCTAAATTTGGTAACAAGCATCTTTCCTCTCTTGAGGTTAATGTATTTTGTACATGGTCCCTTTTACAAAACAATATTTTCAAAAAGTCTTTAAGAGAATCGATACAGTATCGCGCAACGTAATATCGTGATACTCGGTTGTATCGATATTTTCTTACACCTAAATATAATGCTAGAAATATACAGCGCATATAAGACAAAAAATACAAATAAAACAATAAAATCAACAGAAAATACAAATAAAACAAAAAAATCAACAATGTCAAAGGCCAAAGAAAAAGGGTGGGTTTTAAGGAGAGATTTAAAAACAGGCAGAAGAAACCTGTTGGCAGAGGTACAGTATTCCACAGGTAGAGCCTGTTTTCCCTGATTGGTCCCGGTCAATCTGCCTTGCGCGCACTCCCACAGATAAAACAGGTTTGTAAATGGGCTTCTCAATGACAGACCAACAGGCTCCAGAGGGGAGGGAAGAGGGGCAGAGCAGGAGCGCAAGGGTCGGTAATTGGGTTGGTGACTTTCATAATCGTACTTTTTCGTTGGAACTCTCAAATCTTACCTGCCGCAGATTTAAATTTCACAATATGAGTCTTTTTACTTTCATATATTGTTTAGTAAAGGCCACACACTTTAATCTGTAACATGCAATTGTTCACAGTATTGGCCTGTGTTTATATGCAATCACACGTGTTCAGTGCTAGATTATAAAGTGCTAGACTAAGACTATAAAGGTGTTTTTATTGTCACATACATTATTACATTACATTATTATACGAAATGAATCCTCTGCATTTAAGCCATCCCTCAAGGAGCAGTGGGCAGCCGCTGTGCAGTGCCCGGGGACCAACTCCAGATTGAGGCCAGTGCCACTGGTCACATGGCACTGACTGGAGAGTGAACCTAACATGTTTTTGTGATAGTGGAGGAAACCCACACAGACACGGGAAGAACATGCAAACTCCACACAGAAAGGCTGGGACGACCGGGGGTTCGAATGAGGGACCTTCTTGTGTGAGTGGGTGTGAGCACAGTGCTGCCCGATTATGATTTTGATATTTTGTTTGCACCAGCAACCTATGAGTGTGCACCTATTCTGGTCTGGGTTTAATCATGTTTAATTCATACCTGCTAACATCAGTTGGGACGTTATGATAAGCCGGAGACACAGTCTAAATGTATTAGTAGGCAGCCTTAATAATGCAGATACATTTCCAGCCTTAGGCCGCGTTCAGACGTAACTTCTTTTTTTGATTAAAAGCGCTGGCCTGGGCATTTTTCATGTTGGAAAAAAAAGCATCTGAAACGGTTGTTATGGCAAACATCAGGTCTCACTACACAGCTTGTGATTGGTCAACTGTCAAAAAAGTGGACAATGTAGGGCGTTTGCTTCTGAGAAGTTTGACTTTTCTCAACTGAAAAAGAAGCCCAGAGCTGCTGGAAAAAGCGCCTGTGGCAGCGAATAAACTCAGCGCCCATGGCAGCACCCATTACATCTGAACGCGGCCTTATCCATTAATACGTTTTAATTAAAGGATAATTAAGGATAAGGCCGGTGTAATTATATATTTCACACTTTATGAATTGACAGTGATTGGCTTTTAGGTAAACTTGAGTGTAAATAAAGAAACGAAGCTAGATGGAAAACCTCAACTGCCAGTGTTTTCAACCTTTTGCAGGCTGTGTTGATGAAAACAAAACTACCGGAAAGTGTACATTGTATTTTGACGATGTGAGAAGAACAGCATCAGGGGATTGGGGAAGCAGGAGGCTGTAAACCACAACAATGTCTTCCCGTCTGACAGATTGTTATTTTACAAAGGAGCTAGCACACCTCATGCACGCGCACACACACACACACACACACACACACACACACACACACACACACACGCACACACACTCTAATATTCAGAATGAATTGAAAGATTTAAAGGCAAACTGTTAACTGCTCAACGGTCTCCTGTGACAGTTTTGTTGTGTTTTGTATCTCAGTATCTCTTTCTCTCTCTGGGACACGCACACACGCACACGCACACACACACACACACACAGCATATCACAGCCTTCCAGGGGTGACCACCTGTGGCAGTCAGCCATTTTACAGAGGAGAGAGAATACCGTTTTTCTCTCCTCTGAATCAATGTGTCTAGCAAATCAATTGTCAGTCAGTCACACAGACAGACAGACAGGCAGACAGACAGACAGGTCGCTATGGGCTATAACAAGAGAAGGAAAGCTGTTTACGTACTCTGCTGCTCCCCTGGGATCTGCTCAGGTCTCCAGTAATGAGAGCTTAGAGACACAGCTGCGTGTGTGTGTGTGTGTGTGTGTGTGTGTGTGTGTGTGTGTGTGTGTGCATGTGTGTGTCAGCCCCGGTCACAGCCATAGTCTAGGCAGCGGTAGTCCACTCAAACAACGGCTACAGACCTCTTCTACCCTCCATCCTCTCATTCTTTCTGTCATCCCATTCATTCCTACCCTCCCCGCCCACATAATCGCCACACTAATTGACTCAGACAGATTTGGCAACAGTCCGATTAGTGTCATTCCACGCAAATTGCAACAGGGCTGACCTGGGAGCTATACGCACCGCTTGCATAAGGTTGCTGGCCAAAGGTGAAAAACACAACGGTGAGAAAAGAAAGGCCGTTGTCATGTTTCATTCACAATCTCTAACAATTACAGTATATAGTGCGCCTGCCGCCCTTCCGATAGGTTTAACCTTCCGTGCATTCCTCGGGCTGTGTGCTTAAAACGAACTTTGTGTTCACCAAAAAGACACGAATGTTAAGGTTAATAGCCTATTACCACCTTTGCACTGGCATTAGAGCTGGAGTTTATTGCTTTTGCCCTGGCATTAGAGCTGGAGTGGTTCCCTGTGCTGTGCGCAGTTGTCTGCCGACCACTCCAGATGGGTCGAAAGCAGAGGACAAATTTCCCCAAGGGGTGCAATAAAGACTAGACTAGCGCTGAAGACTGACTAACTTCACAACAACGACCTTGTAGGTGGTGCCTGCGAGTCTGTAGTACATTTTGTTGTAGCCTTTCCAGTGCATTTTCTCAGTTTTACAGTTTGCATAGGCTTTGTAAGGCATACGGTACGATATACTCACATAGGTTTAGGACTTAAATAACGCCTTTATATGACTCTAGACCTAGAGCATTGTCACATTTATAGCATAGGCCTACCTCTGTTTCAGTAGAGCTATAAAAAAAAACACACACAGTGAATGATGGCATGAAGGGTCCTGGTAGAAATTAGCCCGACTGGTGTCACAACCTATAGAGTGCACTTGTGTGTTTGGCGTGTGGGCGAAAATGTCAGACAGTGTGTGTGTGCGGCGTATCCATGATTTGATGCCAACGCACTCACCGCTATGGGCGCTGAACCAGCGGGGTGCTATGTGAAGAGGCAGGGTGTCCGCCAGCGACCCCCGCGAGCCCAAGTACAGCACGCCGTCTGCGTGCGGCCCTCCGCCGCCCGGTTCCTGGTACCCCTGGCCGTGGGGGGCGGCGGTCGTGGTTCCCGACCCCGCTCCGGCCCTGTCCGAGTCCGTCCCCCGCGGGGTGTAGAAGCCGAAGGGCACGGAGGCGCTGTGGTCGATGCCCATTCCCGCCACGGAGCTCACCGAGCGGCTCCGTAGGCCCATGGTGGTGCCGGGCCGATAGTGGCCGTAGTGGGCCGAGGGTGGCACCGCGCTGTCATCCGAAGACACGCCGGGAAACGCACCCCGCGGTCGGCCTGCAGTGCTCTGCTTCCCCCCCATCCAGAGCGCGCCCCCACAAACACGGGCGGGGGCTCGGCTCGATCCGCAGAGGGTCGAGAGAGCCTCACAACGTGCACCGCCGCCCTCCCTCTTCTCTGCTTGCTGTCGGTCTACCTGCCCGTCTGCCTTATCTGACTGTCTGCGGACTGTCAAGTCTGGACACAACAGCTCTCAGACGCAACAGTCCGGTTCTGTGCTGAACGGAACATGAGCTCCGGTGTGTAGGTTCAGCTCATGTGTAAATCCTCGAATCCTCCAGACAGCAAGGATGAAGCAGATTAGGCCAGTGTAAAATAAGAATCAACGGTGAATTAGCAGCCTGGATATATTCCTGCGTTCTCCAGCCTACAGGCGGGACGCAACACGTTTCTCCTCCGCCGGCCGCTCGAATGACAGCCTGCCCCAAATCACGGCAGCGGTGGGCTATGACACGCACGGCACGGCATGGCGCGGCAACACGAACAGCTCTTATCTCGCCGTCATCTCGGTCACAATGACAACTGTTGCTGTCCGTCTGGCCACCAGCCACGGTCTGTCTTGCCAACGGCTGCGTTGTTCCTGTCGTCTGTGCGTTGGTTTCCTACGCCGTCATCTCCCGGAGGTTTGGGTCACAATGCGCGCCGCTCCCTGTGCTCCAAACAGCGCGCTCTCGTTGTCGCGCTGTGTTCCGCCGCGCCGCCGCTGGCGAGACAATGGTAGCTCACAGTGCGAAAACTCAGACGTTTCACAGACTGGAGCGAGAAACAGACAACTGACGGATTTCTAATAAGTAGAAACGGAGCAGGGACAGTCGCTCTCGGGCCGGCAGCAGAACCAGTCCAGCTCGGGTTCCCACATATATTCTTGGGACCGCATGCAGTTTGTTGCATTCATAACATTAATTTGAAAGATTATGAGTTCGTGTTTAACTGGATATAGATCAAAATTAGAACCAAAGTAAAATAGGCTATATATAAAGCACGCGAAATATACATAATACGCCACATTAACACCCTCTTCTTGTGCACGGAGTCGTCAAATTAGTTAAGATTTAAACTTTGCCTATATAAACTAGGTTGAACACTTATTTTCTCATTTGAATAAAGGAAAGAAAAAAGGAAAATAATCTATATACATGTATGTTTAATAATTAAATACATCCCGTTGCATATAAAGCAATTTTGCTATAGGGCACTTTAAATTGTAAATGTGCTATAAGGCTTATATTTTAAAAATTAATATAGCTGCAAACAATAGTGGTGGATGGCGTCCTGAGAAGAGAATTACTGTGTTGTAATCCCGTTCTTTGATTTCATAGCTGGTCTGGTCAAGTTTATGTTATAGAACTATATACTGTGTGTGTGTGTGTGTGTGTGTGTGTTTTGGTCTGAAATTCTGGTGCTATAGCAGCTAGTGTGAGACAAGACCATATATATGTACTTTAATCATATGAGGTTCATAATTTAAAGTGAGAAAAACAATTAAGAAAATTAAATAGAAAAATATAATTTATAAGTGCCCACTGTTTTTGCACCTGTTTGGGGTCATAATTAAACAGAAACCACTGGCCTACAGCATGCAGGCAACATGTGCCACCTAGTGGCTGACAGGGTATTACATTATGAAACATTCACATGGACAGATTTACAGTACATCTTACATGAAGGAGTGAGTTGGATTCAACTACGACAAGACGTTAATTAAGGTGGAAGGCTAAAAGATCAAGTAAACGCTAACCACCAAGTGTATAAATAATCATCTCTAGATCTCTATCTTTACTCTCCGTAAACTAGTGTTCAACCGAGACACCCGGGTTCCTCGGCTCTGACCGAGCGGGAGAACGTGACGCAAGGCATCACAGAACCTTCCCAGGATTCATCAGGGCCTTTGGGTCCAGGGCGTTCTTGAGGGCCTGCATGGCGTCCATGGCGGCCCCGCCCATCTCCTCCCGGAGCAGGACGCGCTTGCCGAGCCCCACGCCGTGTTCCCCGGTGCACGTCCCGTCCAGGGCCAGTGCCCTCCTGCAGGGGACAGTGTTACGTTAGGAACCATAGCAACACTGATGTTACAGTGCCATAACGTCGGTGTTGCTATGGTATCAAGAGCACCATGTTACCGGAGAGTATAAAATACTCTCCGGTAACATGCTACTGTACCGCAGTACAACACGTTACCTGTCATAATGTTGTTGTTGCTATGGTAACAACACAAAATAATGTTACATAACACAGTGACAACCACAACACAACCTTAAGCCCCAGACACATAATGTGGTTATCTCTGTGCCCTCCAACTTCGCGTCACCAACCGTTATATTGCCGTCATCCTTACAAGTCGCTGAACATCATTGACGTTACTTTTCAGCTTGTCTCTTCCTGTGTCTTCGGCTTAACAGTCAAACTGCTCAAACACACAAGCACGCCTCGTACGGTATTTACACAGAGAAACACCATACCTGGCTAGCCTCTCGGTGAAGAGGTGGACCCTCTGGACTTCATCTGGATCGTTGGGGTCCAACACCATCAGACAGTGGAAGTTCCCATCACCCACATGTCCTGCAATGGGGCCTGCAGGGAAGAAACCAGTGTTTCCAGTAAACACTCACAGGCACATTGACAGGGGCTACCGCAAAACACAATTGACCTTTCCCAAGCCCCGCCCCCTTTTGCATGTCCTCCAATGACAGTTGAGCATTTTTTTTAATCTGACGGAACCTCCCGTCAACCATGTGTTTTCCTGTAATAGCTCTCTATGGTGTTTTGTCCTACCTAGTTACAGTAACTAGGTAGGACAAGTGAAAGGAGCGGGGCTTGGGAAAGGTCAATTACAAGATGTGGTCAGTGCTCTAAAGCAATTCATTCCATTTGTTTAGCCTTCCACTTAGCTTTGTGTAACAAATGTGGAGTTTATAATGTTATGCTTGCTTAATAACAAGACAATATATAAGTAAACAGTGACCACCTGTCAGTCTGTTCTGAAGAAGATCTTCCTTGGTTTCCACGATAATCTCAGGCAGGCGAGACAAAGGGACACACACGTCGGTCGAGTACGCCTATACACACACACCCCATCATTTAATTGCATAATCAAACTTATTTTTATATAAATATGTAATGTTTATGTCATGTATTACGGTACTTTATTGGTGATAATACTATA
>JAODUH010005235.1:0-10256 GCA_027564835.1 Typhlichthys subterraneus | reverse complement strand
TTGAGGTCCCTTGCTGAAGCTGCTGCCCCCGCGACCCGACTCCGGATAAGCGGGAGAAGATGGATGGATGGATGGATAATGTAGACCACATGTAGCTTTCTCTGACTTAAAGCTATAGGCAGATATTTAAGATAATTGTAAGATAATACACTTTTGTCAAATTCACCAAATGTCTCATTTAGTTTTTTTGCCATTCTCTGTGGGTGCTGAAAACATATTCTGGTGCACAGCCCTGGCTTCGTAGGAACATAAACTAAGTGGTGAACACCGCTCACAGCAACAATGCCGTTTGGCATGCGTTTCCATGTGTGGGGGCAGAGCTTCTGAGGGAGCTTGTTTTGATCTGAGCTCGAAGTTAGCAAGCCTTTAGTTAATTAGAGACACTTCTCTTGTCCAGTGGCACTATTGCAAAACTAACAGGCAGTCTACACATACAAGGGCAAAGCAATACTTAACACTTTACACATACGTGACACGGGCAGCAATGTATTTGTGTTGGTAAGTGTTTTCTCATTAGGACGTCTGTCCTGTCAATCAAAGCTGGGTGAATAATTCATAGGTATTGAAGTCTAGCTTGTCGACAGAGGGCTGAGTGTGTCCTGTGTGTCTCTGGTGGGAGTTTTTAAGCTAACACAAGTCACATGGGTCTCAGCGTCAATACTGTCAGCTGGCACGCACACACAAGCAAGCACGCACACGCACGCTCACAGTGTCTCACACATTCACATACACATACTGTATATAGGCACGGAAACAGGCATGCACATTCACACACATGCACAACATGCATGGGCATTCACACAGCACACAGCACACACACACAAACACATATTCATAGCGTATTGTGAATCAGTGTGGCAGGCCTGTGTGTGTGCGTGTGTGTGTCCTGTGGCTGAGAGGAGAATGGAGAGGAATGCTAACACACTAGGAGAAACCAAGCATACAGTTCCTCCTCCTTCTCGCTTCCATACCCGTCCATTTCCCAGCATCCTCCAACTCTGAGACCCCCCCGTGTGTGTCAGCTGGCCAGTAGAGCATCCCGTTTGTCTGTTTTACCTTTTACTGTGCTCTCTCTCTCTCGCTCTCTCTCTCGCCCTCTCTCTCCCCTCTCTCCCCTCTCTCTCTCTCTCTCTCTCTCTCTCGCCCTCTCTATCTCTCTCTCCCCATTGTTTTTCAATCAGTTTGTTTATTGATCTCCATCTTAATTCTCCTTGTTGGCTGAAACGCTGCAGAGCAGGCAGTTTAAGAGGAAAGAGCAATGAAAACTGCAGGGATAGCTAGGGAAAGGGGAAAGTGGTGTAGGAGAGCAGGGGAGTTGTGGAGGTGCAGGATGAGAAAAGGAGTTTAATTGGCTCAAAGAGACTGCTCTAATAGAAGCACGCAGCAAAGGACTTGTTGAATTCTAATGAGTGGAAGAATGTGAAAAGACAGATTTGTGTGTGTGCGTGTGAGAAGGGTATGTCTGGCTCAGCACCAATTATTAGTTTATAATTAATATTCTGATACATAATGAATTATCATTGTACATTATGTATGCCATAAAACATTTATTCATCATGTGAAATCAGTTATTTTGATTGTAAATTAGCGTAAAATGGTGGCGGAGGTTTAGTTGTGTTTCCTGCAGTGCAACTTTTCAAAAGCAACAACCAGATTGTTGAATTTGTAAAGTATAAAGGAAAGAAAGAGAAACACAGAGAAAGAGAAAGCACCCTGATAACAGCCGCCCTGGTCAGTGTGTGCTGAGAGTGTGTGTGTGTGTGTGTGTGTGTGTGTGTGTGCACGCCAGGTGTCAGTGGAGGAAACGGAGACAGGGGTAGAAGAAGGCAATTACTGTCGTGGAGCGTTTAGCTGTGTTTGTGGGCGCAGCGCTGTGCGGCCTGCTGCTAACGAGAGCCAGCCTTGCTCGTTAACAGTGAATGGCAAAAGAAGGGGACGTGGGGGGGGAGAAGGGGCTCAGTCAGAGAGAGAGAGAGAGTTGACATTCCTCTCTGATTGGCCCGCAGGCTGAACATGGCATCACGCCACTGTCTGATATTGATCTGGCCAGACACACATTCCCCTTGTCTCCGCCGCTTGGCTGCAGTGACAAGCGTGTGTTTTGATCCCGTGTCTTGTCCGCATGTACGGCACACACGTGCAGCTTTTTATATCCAGATCTGCATCGCCAACTATATATTTTACTCTGTCACCTTTCACTTTAATCTTTCAGCTAAAGTTTTGTTCAACATAATCAATGAAAATGCTATACAATCAGGTTTACTTGGTTTACACCATTTAAAAAAGAGTGCTGCCATTCGCACACTGAACAATTAGATATTAGTGATATAGTTACTCCTTTGGATGTGACAAGAAGCCAAATATAGCCATTAAGCATTTCAGAGGCTTGCAGCACAGGATGTTGTTGTGTTCTGTTCTTACACTTGTGAACACATGGGTGTGTTCACAAGTGTAAGTTTGTGGGAACTCATGGCGATTGTACTTTATTAAAAACGGCAAGGGGTTCTACTTTCACTGGCAATTACTCCGGTGGATACCCATGTAGCCAAGAATGTCAATATAATATTCCAATAGGATATGGCAGCTTCTTATAGTTGCAAAGAAAAACAGATTCTGGTGGAGCAGAGTCCACAAGTGGCCGCTGGACACAATTCAGCTCCCTATAGCTCTATTTCAGGAATATATCTGTAGTTAAAACAATAACATTTATTAGGTTTCCATATTTGGGTCCACTCATTTCACCTCAATATCTTCCAAAAACGTAACAAATCATTCATTTATTTCCAATTTCAAAAAGGAAAGATATCAGATGGACTTGGGTGTTTTTGCATCTGAACTCTTCACTTGAAAAATATATATAATACATCAAAATTATGTATTATAAAGTTGTTTTTGGTTAGATTATATTGACATCATCTCAATGCCCAGGCAAGTGCAACTGGCTATCAACTGTATGGTCCCCAACCGCTTCATTGAGGCTCTTCCCCCTATTCCCCATATAGGAGCAAGGGACTTAGCCGATGACGGATTTGACATTTCACCACTCTGATAAGAACAGTTATTCCTACCCACTGTCCCTGTGTGTGTGTGTGTGTGTGTGTGTGTGTGTGTGTGTGGAGGAGGGGGGGAGAAGCTAGAGAAAGAGAGAAAGAATATGATTGCGCCTCACACACCAGTGTCCAAACCAAGCCCTTAGATTCCTCCAGACTAATGCCTCCCTGAGGAGAAAAGATCAGACAGTCTGCCAGGAGGGAACAGTGTGTGTGTGTGTGTGTGTGTGTGCGTGTGTGTATTTGTTAGTACTTGCACATAATTGTGTGTGTGTGTGCGTGTGTGTGTGTGTGTGTGTGAGAGCAGTCAGTGTGTCCAAAGACCTTGTTTAGTGGGTCCTAAAGACCACATGGCTTCCTCCTTCAGCTGTTCTGCTAACTTTTGCCCCTCTCTTTCTCTCTCTCTCTCTCTCTCCCTCCCCTCTCTCTCTCTCTCTCTCTCTCTCTCCCTCCCCTCTCTCTCTCTCTCTCTCTCTCTCTCTCTCTCTCTCGTGCAGTTCTCACACTGTTAATAGCCGCTGTCAACACCAGCAGTCCTTTCAGCTGCTGTCAGTGTTTTTTAACCTTTAAAAGGTGAATACTTCCAGGATGCTGCTTGGTGTTTATGTAGCTGTCTGTTTTTGACACCTCCTCCGATACATCCCAACCCTATTCTCCTCTCTCTCTCTCTCTCTCGTATTCTCACCCCCCCTCCCCCCGGGCCCTCTCTCCCTCTCTCTGTCTCTCTCTCTCTCTCTCGTATTCTCACCTCCACAGAGAAGTTGCCTGGTTTTATTTACTGTGGGGGAAAGGTGTACCACTGCGTTTCCTTTTCATTGCAGTTCCTTTCATTACTGTTGTTTCTTCACAGGGTGTGAGATGCAGTGAGACACTTCTTCAGTATTTGTCAATATAATGGTCTTTTGCTTTTCCCTTCTTTGTGATGGAGGCTTATTTATTTATTTAATTATATATTATTTATTTTCTTGAATAGCTTGCCCTTATTTAATGTATATTTAAGATGATAATGATTTAACCATTTTGTTTTAATGTACAATATTAATATACAGCCTACTTATATTTAACTAATCTTATTAACAATATATATAGTATACAGTATACACAGATACATACATATATACATACATATTAAATCAATGCATGCTGTATCACTTGTTTTAAATTAATATAATTTTTAAATTAATACAATATTTCATTATATAAACTGAACTCATAGAGAGTTAGCTCTCACCTGCCCATGTGTGCAGACAGTATGTCAGGGACTGAGGTGGTCTACACATACAAGCACTTGCCTGAGGGGCAGCGAGTACTTGTATGTGTGTGTTGTGTATTATTGAACACTCTCCCATGTCCTGCCCCCCCCCCCCCCCCACCCTAGTCAGACCTGTATCTCTGTGGGTCAGGGTCCAGAGGAACAGCCCAGATCCACCCCACTTCAGACTGGTGACACAAGCATCCCCCTCGGGTAGAATGTCACTTGGAATGACAGGTGTCCATCAGCTTGTCGACGGCGGGGCTGTGTTGATGGATAATGTGACACTGAAGTGTTTGTGTGTGTGAGCTGTGTTGTTTCCTTTTCCTTCTGTATATCATATGTATTTGTATGTCTTTACTTTTTCGTCCCTTGTAGTTATTATACTGTTTCCGGCATCTGTCATAATTGAGCGAGTACATTTGGGTAGGAAGACTTTTTTTGGTTTTGGTACCAAATGTTTACAAAGTAATGCCTCTGATAAAGAACTGGATGACCTGATGTAGAACTTATTATGATTAAATATGTGATCCACAAAAAAGTAAAAAACATACTACAATTATGTATTACTGTTCACAAATAAATCAAATGTCATTAATAAAAGCAAGGAGGCTAGTTTACATATTTTTAATAAAGTGGATACTCGGACACCCTTTTATTTGTGGCATGCATTTGTGATACAGATTAGAGAAAGACATTTCTTTCGGGATTCCCGCGGGATGGGAAACAAAATAATTATTAATCACGGGATTGTAATTGGGACGGGACTGAAAAAAAAAATCAGTGGGAGTGGGCGGGACCTGGAATCGTAATAACACTATGACGCACAACTTTATACAGAAATACGTTTATATGATAAACTATGTTATTTAATTTTTAACTAAATTATAGTTGCCCTTGTCTACTATGCTTTCCTGTTTGCTTTGGTGTGCTTTGGTCCAAAAAAAATATATATATTGTCATCTTAACATTTTTTCATCAACTATGGCTGTCAGGGGTTTTCCTGCATAGATGAATTATTTGCGCACGCCAAAGCTAGCGACCGACCGCCAAAGTAAAAATACCCAGCGCCAAAATTATATGAATTGAAAATACAATGAAAACTTGCATGAGTAAAAATGTTTGTGTGCGAAGGTGAAAAAAAGGATTAGGGGCACTAGTGCAAGCTGTGACTTCTAATCACCGTTCCCAGATGAAATATGCTTGTTATTATAAAGCGCCCCGTGCACAATGACAATCATGCCGCGCAAACAAGTTCCATTGTTACCGTAAGTAGATCTACTCCACAAACGCGCATTGAGAATTACGTTCCAGTTAAATTCGGTCTCGAAGCTGAAGTGCGAACCGGTTGTAACTCCGTTCGAACACACTTTCCCATAGCTACCTTATACTGCTAACTTTTACCACTAGTTTGTTTTATTGCCGAACGCCAAAAAAAATGTCTGTGGTTGATTAACGCTTTAGAGGAGCTTACAGTAAGTCCTGCTAGTTTACTCTGACTAGTTCTTGCCAGCCGAAGAACTTTGGTAAAGAACAAAATCGTCCACCCCACTTTTGAGAAAAACATTTAAAAAAAAATTAAAAAATTAATTATGTTTTAAATTTACGTCCAATGTCCGATGTAGCCTAACTCGAGTTACATTTGTTTATTTGCCTACCAGCATTGGCAAGTCCACTATTCACTATTCAATGCCCCATCCTCCTTGGTTGTTGTTATAGGCATGCCGGTAAAGTAAACTATTTGCACCTGGCATGTAGGCTAATGGTGTTTAATGTATTCCAAAGGAATAGCACATTTCTCAAATAATACTTCTGAAATAACAGAGAGAAGCAGACAGAACTTTAAAATGATTTTGAGAGCTACAGTATCATATAATTCCACCAGTCTCAATGCACGATATTGACACTTCACGTGAATGACAAACTTGTAGGCTAGACAACAGCAATATCCTTACATAACAGGGTAAGCCAGCCTACATTGTTTTATTTTAAGATAATGTTTATTTATGACTTTCATTAGTTTTATTATCTTGGATTGCTTTAGACATTTGTTTAGCACCAGGATTTGTCTCACATCGATCTGGATCTCATAATCGCACAACAGGAAACTTTACTGTACCATACAGTAAAGTTAGTTAGTTTTTTAATAGGGAGATATATAATGGCATGTATTGTTGACCAGTGATCATATTGGCATGTTGACCAGTGTAGTAGTCTAGTCTATGTCATAACCATGTGTAACTACGTCAAGACAACTGCGCTACAACCATAAATTACGTAAATATTACTCTAAAGTACTTCAACACATTCGATGGGCTATTTATAGTAACTTTCTGGTGGCGAACTTGTAGTGTGTTTGTCCTTCGCGCGGGGTCCAATCCACGTGTGTGCAGTCGTGTGCAGTCAGGGTAAAAGCCGCCTGGTGATTAATGTTAATCTATGCGTCAGTTAGCCTATCAGAAATTATTCGGCTTACATCGCTTCATATGAATATTAATTCATCTAAATTGTAAGTTATGAGTACATGTAATGTAATTGTGCCCCCAAATATTTGGCTGTAGGCTACTTCCAAATTTTTATACTCAGATTTGGTCCTTGGAGGAAAATGTAAGCATAGAGCCCTGCTTTGCCACAGTTATTCATAGATCTAGCCTCTCAAAGCGCATTAAGATGCTGTATTTAACTTTAATATTATCTTTTTATATTAATATTTTAATATTATAATATCTTATCTTAAATACACCCAGACCCTACTAAAAGGTTTGATGTCACCCCCCAAAGACCCATTTCCAGACAGGAAAAACCCTGACTGAGTTCTGTAGGCTACTGTGTTTTTTATTTAAAAAAAATGTTTAACTCTAACTGAGAGTGGGAGTCAGTGTTTTGGAATTGGGATGGGACAGGATTTTTTCCCAATTTTTTCATGGGATTTGGATGGGAGTTTTTTTTTTTTTTCATGGGATTGGGATGGGAGTGTTTTTTTTTTTTTTGGGAGTGGGTTGGGAGAGGTTTGAATATCCACTCCTGTGTCACCCTCTAAGACAGATCTTGCACCTTATCTTTGCTTGTGTGCCTGAAATGAAGACCTCAGGAAGGGTTTGACATGTTTTGGCACGTCTCATCAATATCACATTGTTTTTAGCAACTACGTTTTGGATAATGGCTAATATAGGTTTTATGTTCCTGATCCTGAGACACAAGCCCAGCCACATCACCCAGCACAGTGGTTGAATATGGGTTAGAATTTTGATTACACCAGTGTGAATGGTGCCAGCCAGACCACATGGATACACTGCTCTGTAACGCTGCAAGGTCACACATGTACCCACTCTTGTACCAGTGAATCCTCTCTGTCAATAGCCAAAGCCCTACACTCACTTAAAACCCGACTTGTCCCACAGTCTAGGATGTGCCTAGGAGATATATGCTTTCCTGTGTTTTCAGCTGTGTTGGGCAGTGACTAGTTTACTACGGTGTAATGATACTAGACGGGGATGAGGTTCCAATTGCTGTTTACAGTTTATTGTAACAAAGTACAGGAATAGGCTGACTCGCAGACAGAAACAGGCAGAGGTCAAAAACAAAGAAGTCCAGACGATTGGCAAAAAGGGGTAGGCTAAAGTCAGAGTAAATAGACAGGCAACGGGACTGGTACACAGATGGCTGTTCAGGCTGAGGTACCGACAAGGAGCAGGCAAGACGGAATAAACGTAGACAGAAATACTGGTCAAAACATGAAAAGGCTATACTGGAGCTCAGAATAACAAGGTCAACAACGGTTCGGTAATGTATAAACAATACTTCACAAAGAGCGGGAAGTGTGATCGTCTAATATACTGTGCACAGGTGTTAGTAAACAGGTGAACGTGATCTAGGTTGATTGTGGAATGTCGATGACGTGGAAGGCGGGTCCGGGGAGAGAGAGTCACTAGAGCGGTGAACAGTCGCTGTCGGCCGTGGCGCACGCTCCCGTGGTCGTGCGCGGGACGCAGACCTTACATACGGTAGGTACTAGTAACTAGTTACTGTAATATTATACGTTTTTTCAGTATCTAGTAGTGTAACTAATTAGTATTTCCAAAACAGTAATAATATTACAATTACAATCCAAGTTACTAATAGTTACTGCGTTACAAGAACAATAATTCTGGTCCTAGCAAACTTAGGGTAGGCTAATTGAACCAACCTGTCAATCACCTGGTTTGAGAGGCTGCACTGTTTTCACTGTGGCTGATTGTTGACTCCTAAAGTTCATTATTGTTCCAATAAAGAGGATTCAATTCTACAATGAGCTGGCTACACAGGTTGTCATTTTTCTTAAGGGGCGAGGCAGGGTAGGTATTGTGAAAGTAATATAATAATGTAATTAATAACTTTTAATACCCAGTTATAAGTAAAGTACTATAATAACTTTTTGAAGGAGTAATAATTGCCTAGTAACTTATTACATTTTCTAAGTATTTCCCAACACTGGTTTTCAGGTTGGAGTGGTAGCTTCCATCCACGTGTTTGAAACTAATACATGTTTGTCTTAGTTTATGTTTAACGTTATATTTGACCCCTTTTCTATTATGCATCATTAAAAAACTAACTTTACTGAATGAGAGTATCCATGGATAAAACCTAAAGCACAAAGCACTTAAAGTTAGGTCAGGTAACTTGATCAAAACAAATACACCTCTCCCTTCAATGCCATAGGGTGCTTCCTCAGAAGCTCAGAACATGTATTTCAGTGCGCACACAGAATGGACAGCTATAGCAAACCATAAGTAGATATTTGCTGAATTTGACAAAAAGTGTAGATTAAACTATAATATATTGTTTGTGCTTTTTTATCATCAATCCAATAAATATATATAAATAAAATATACAATCTACAGCATAAATTAATATAATAATAATATATTTAAAGTGTAACTGCACCCAAAAATATGTTTTTTGAGCTGTAAACGAAGTAATAGGATTGATCTGTGAGGAGACACATCAATTCTCGTGTTAATTAATTTTGACAAAATTCCTGTTTTTATAAAAATGAGGACCTGGCTGGTTTTTATCGGTACACTTAATACACTCATATAGTATGTCATCAAATTCAAATGTTAATGTTAATGTTAATGGGGATCCCCCTCTCAGCCCCTCCCCTCACTCAGCTCCTTGTTGCATTTATCAAAATTGTAGTGGGTGGAGTCAGGCTCAGCGCTGGGGTTACGCTTTAATAATATTAATATTAATATTTAATGTTATATTTAATAATTGTGTCTACATTTATATCTAATGTTATTATGTTAAATGTTACTAATTAATACATTTTTATATTACAGTAATCAGTTTCATGATTGTAACTTAGTTGAGTTGTTAACATTTGTTGTTCCGCCCCCTTGTTGTCCAGTAAAACAACACATGACCTATCAATTTAAAGTCCTTTGCTATGAAAATGTGATTATGTAAAGGCAGCGCTATTAACACTGATTTATATGAGTGTAAATTAACATATCAATAAGCCTTTCAGGAAGTGTCTCATTAATTAGTCATCCCTTAATTGGCCCTGATGCTGCATAAACCATATACAGTATATCATTAATAATATGCTGTATGATCCGATCCACATGGGCAAACCCTGATTAGTTTTACTATTGCTGCTAAGTGTGTGTGTGTGTGTGTGGTTGTTGTATTTTGGTGTTATCTAGTATGTGCTTCCGTACGTACGTACGTGCGCGCGCGTTTATGTGTTTATATATACGTGTTTGTTGTTGTGTGTAGACTTTGTGTGCCGCTCTATGCGTGTGCGTGCGTGTGTGTGTGTGTGTGTGTGTGTGTGTGTGCAAAATGCCATGAGATGCACATGCATGGACTAATCCACTACTGTGATTCTGCTGTGATCAATGGGGCCTGGCATCAGGTGTGTGTGTGTGTGTGTGCGTGTGTGTGTTGTAGAGGAGGAAGGGGGGGGGGGC
>JAODUH010005234.1:0-10257 GCA_027564835.1 Typhlichthys subterraneus | reverse complement strand
AACCGGTCACACGCCCCGGGGACTACCGCACGCCCTCATGGTGATAGAGCCGGCAGGGGGAGGCAGCGGGAGCCCCAACCCCTGAAGTCCAAGATGAGGCGCCGTTTTGTATTATTTTTCCAAGTTCTGAGATATGCTCAAACGCAGCATCATTTCTCAGCAGGGCAGCACTGACCCCTGACCTCTCTCTTCCCAGGCTTGTGAGAACGGCAGAGGAGCCATCCTGCTCTCTGTGGCCAGAGGAAAGGTTTCGGAAGGAATCGACTTTGGTAAGATTGTTGTAGCTGTTTGAAATGGTCTGTGTGGAAATATTCATGTGGCAGTAGTATCTCTAGCATCGCAAGGTGTCATGTGCTCGTAATGTGCTCGTCTCTCAACAGTGCACCATTTTGGCCGGGCGGTGATCATGTTCGGGGTCCCCTACGTTTACACACAGAGCCGGATCCTCAAGGTGTGTGCTGCCTGCCTTCCTTTGTGTTCTACTTTCAGAGAACGCACACACACGTTTGTTTGCTAATGTGCTCCGCGTTATGTATTCATGTATCTAACGTGTGCTAACGTGAAAATAAGTCCTGTGTGGGGGTGTGGGGTTAGTTTGTTTGCTCTCGTTGGTTAGTTAGCCCTCGTTAGTTAGCCCTCGTTAGCCAGCTAGTTCTCATTGGCTAGCTAGCTCTTGTTGGCTAACTCTCATTGGCTAGCTAGCTCTCGTTGGAAAGCTAGTGGTCCTTAGCTAGCTCGTCAGCTAGCTCTCATTTGTTAGCTTTTGTTATGTAGCTCTCGTCAGCTAGCTCTCGTTAGTTAGCCCCGCCTACAGCAACAACGCTGACCAATGGTGTGCCTCCCCAGGCACGTCTGGAGTACCTGCGGGACCAGTTCCAGATCAGAGAGAACGACTTCCTGACGTTTGACGCCATGCGGCACGCCGCCCAGTGCGTGGGCCGCGTCATCAGGGGCAAGACGGACTACGGCCTCATGGTGTTCGCTGACAAGGTGTGCGTGCATACGTGCGGGTGCGCATACTCTCAGAACCCGTCTGCTACATTGTCTTGATAACAATTTAGCCTTTGGTGGCAACAGCCTGTACCTCTGAGACCTCCTCTTCCATGTGCTGGGTATTCTGTACGGTCCGATTAGCAACTTAACACGCCAGAACATCGTACAGTTGAGTTCGGCAACCGTCTATAAACATACTAATAAGAAGATAAATTGTATCATCAGACGATAGCCATTTTGATCTCCTCATGGACGTGTACAAGAACAGGAAAAGTAATTCATTAATTTAATTAATTTAATTATCATCATCATCTTCTTTTTCTCATTTCCTTCCCCTTCTCTCTCCCCGCCCCCCCCACCCCCACACACACACTACCACCCCAGCGCTACGCCCGGGCAGACAAGCGAGGCAAGCTGCCTCGCTGGATCCAGGAGCATCTCAGCGACGGCAGCTTGAACCTGACTGTGGACGAGGCCGTGCAGCTCTCCAAGCACTTCCTGCGGCAGATGGCCCAGCCCTTCAGACAGGTAAGTCACTCAGACTCACACACACTACATGGTAGGTGGACTGCATTTACACAGCGCTTCTCCAACCCTCCCGGCCCCTCAAAGCACTGTACAGTAATGCCTCACATTCACCCATTCACACAGCACTGGTGATGTCAGCCATGCAAGGTGCCACCTGACCAGCAGGAGCAGCTAGTGTTGGGTGTCTTGGAAGAACACCGCACTGTGCTTACTCTGGCCGTCGCCATCATTGCAGTACTTTTCATTAGAATGGGAAAGATGCATGGCTCATATATTTTTAACTGATGAGTTATAAAAAAATTCAACCCTGTACCGTTGACATGAACAGGGAGACTAGCTATAAGAGACCACAACCGTTTTTTGAACCAGGCTGTAAACATGTTTATTTTTGCTGTAAAGTCGGACATTTTAACCTTGTGGTCTATGGGGATTGACTCCCTTTTGCAGCCAGCCTCAAGCGGCCATTCGATGAACTGCAGGGTTTGGCACTACCGTGTTGTATTAGTTTCTCAGCACCGGAGGTTCCCTCTTGGTCTCGCCACTCGGTAGCCATCTTTGAAATGCTCCAGACTATTATTTAGGAAGAACTTAATGACGTAAATAGGGAGAGAGCCATAATCACACTTTCAGTGATCATTGAGACATAAGAACTGCACGTATACCATCGCAAGTCAAATATGATAAAACACCTTAAAACGTTTGGTGATTTTGCCCCTAATTAAGGATTAAAAAGGCAGTTTGTCTCCAGTTTATACTTCTATGCATGCGCCAGGTTTCACGACACCAACTTCATTCACGGCCGTTGCCGGCTAAAACAAAAAGCCTATTGTTTAGAAACTATGTAGAGCCAGCTTGCTATACAGCTTTGCTAACACAATGAATTTGCTTTTCTAGCATTATAAGCATACAAAATTTATGTATTTTCAGTGGCTATCTTAGTTACATTAGTATTATGCTTATGACACAGAAATAGATTTACAAATTACTTGAGCAGGTCGTCTCAATTTTAACATCTGGTAACCTAACCTCTATATTATAATTTATAAGAAATTATGATCCTCAATAACATTAACATCGTCAGTACATTAACAACTGCAATAACACAGATATGCCACATGTGTGCCTTATATGGACGTGCCTTCTGGATTGTGGGTTGTGGGTGTTTGTTATTCTTGTCGGTAAGAGCTTAGTAAAAATAAGTATGCAATGTTTTTACCAGTTTTACATGGACTCTTTCATTAATGAATTGAACAAAAGCTAATAAAACTGTCTACTTTTAACAATATAGGTAGAGAAATGCTGTGTGCATTTGTAACATTATCCACAACTTCCACCACAATTTGTAACTGTCGCAAAACCTCAACTGAGCGCTTACGTAATATGTGTTCTTCCAACTGCCACATTTGGCGTTCAGACTTCTCCCATAGTGCTCCATTCAAAATGTTCCCAGGTGGCATGTCTCCTCTATATAGTGTCTCTGTTTCCATGCACATATTGAAAACCCGCAAACGGTCCTGCCACCTCACCTTCATTTTGTACGAACCATTAATTAACACTCTCAATAATTAAGAGTGTTTTTAATTGTTTTTGAGAACGAGTATTCGTTCGGACCATCGGACCATTAGGATACCATAAGGGAATCTGCAGCCAGCCCCAGTACATTCCAGTATGTTTGACTGATCTGCAGTACTCCCCTCCTCCACCAGGAGGACCAGCTGGGTCTGTCCCTGCTGACCCTGGAGCAGCTGGAGTCTGAGGAGAGCCTGCGGAAGATCGCCCAGATAGCACACCAGGCCTGAGGTTGTTGCCCCGGCAACGACCGGGCTGCGCTTGCACTGTGACGCCGCCCTAGGGTGCCGTGGTGGCTGCTGGGAAACGTAGTTTTATTTATTTATTTTGGGGTTGTTTTTTTTGCTTAATTTCAGGACCAAATGGATGGTTCTTTTGGAGCTGCTCAATTCAGGCCATTAACGTCCATCTTGTGTAGGTAGAAATCATTCAGTTTCACATTCGTTTGAGGTTCGTTGTGGCTTTTGAGTCTCACCCCCCAGAAATACAGGATCCATAGAGTTACAAGGTGGGGACCACAGTTTACCCAGGTGGCCCTCCTGGGGTTCTGGACTAGTCACCCACACCAGTCTGAGCAGGAGTCAACGCTAACGGTTGTATTTGGTATGTCATCGATTTAAGATATCAGATCTTGATATTTTAACCCTACAAAACCTTCCTTGAATGCATTATAGCATCTGTAGAAGTGTCATGACATAGCTCTAACAGTGCTGTAAGTGTCATTAGGAGGTGCTTCAGTTTACTTGTTTAATCTATGTTGGTCAGTATTTCATATCACTATTGGTGTTATTTAGAGATGTGATCATTGTTTATATAAATAAATGCCTTTTTTACATGCTGAATTGCCTTTTGATGTAACAACAGTGGATCAACTGTCACCCAGGAATCTACAGCATTGTTAGTCTGGAGTCTGTATTGCCAGTTATATAGGCAAGGCGGTACTGAGATTGTATATGACACCTTTTTTTATGTTTATTAAAAGTAATAATGAAAAATTAGAGTTGGATGTTTTTCAGTTGGCTTGTGTTTTGTTTCTGTAATACTCATTTTCAAAAAAGAATTTCATCTAAGCACAAGGCTCTGTGTAGAGACACATCTTTTAATGAAAGAATTCAGATGTGAAATATGCATCACATAAGCATACACAGGACATTTATGGAGATACAATACATTAGAGCTTCACGTGCCATAGATAGATAGAAACTGTCCTACTGCAACTCCTGAAGGACAACCTACAGTACAGCTCTCTAAAGTGAGTATGCTATTGTAGCCAGCTGGCTTGTACTGAATTAGTTTCTGGTACAATCATTGCTACTGTCACCCTCTATGACATGTAAGAACATTGTAATAAAATATTCTACATGGCAGATGTGCAACATGTAGATATTTATAAAACTGCAAGAGCTAATCTTTTTGGGGAGGGAACATGGGAAATGGTTTTTAACCGATTTCTCTTATTTATACTTTATACTTATTTATTTGCTGAACAGTGTTATGAAATGTTCCACTGTTGAGACAAAGCAATCAACTTGAAACAGATTATCAGGTTGATGGCTTATAAAACATGTTATCAGCTTATAAAACTGCTCTACAAACATCTAAAGCAACAGCATTAGGACAATACGTTGTTAATGATCATCATCCTGAATCATATTTCACTAAAAGTAACCATCAGAAAATGTACTTTATGCCAAAAAGGCTAACAAAATACCCTGAGGCTTGTTCAATATTAGTCATTTAAATCCAAGTTCAGAATAAAGATCTGAAATTCCATAAATATATGTTAGCGTAACAGTGAATCCTAACACTGGTTAAAGAGCTAAACAATAAGACTAGCGCCACCTGGTGGTAATAACGTGCAACAACAAGGTTTACTTGGTCCTTTCTGAAGCAGAAATCTTTAACCCACACAACTTAAAAGGCCCAAGCCACCATTCCTACAGTACATGGCAGTGTTCCGACCCACCACCCAAGGAAAAGGTGTCTTACCGTCATACAATGCAAATCCTTACTTGTAGCTTGCGTTTCATGTGGAGTGAGAGCGATTCTGTTTGTCGAAACGACAGACATTTGGGATTTAGTTGTTTTGGATCAGGCAGTGTACTTTTATAAATTGGTCGGATTGGGCCTTTGAAGGCACACAGATGTCACTGAATTGTGCTTTTTTTGGGTACTTTTTCAAAGTTCGGATTTTACAGAAATGTTTTCACCATCATAGACCGATTTCAGTTTTTTGTAGCCCCCCCCCCACCCACCCATTGGGGAAACATTGCCAGTGTGTTGTGTGGTGCGGTCTCTGGCCACACTGCTGGGAGATACGTTCTGTGCATGTACACCTACTCCGTTATGAAAGGTCAACTCTGACCTGCCTGGTATGAGGTTCAATGACAAAAACGCCCGTTTCCTTAGAACACCTCTCATCTTTGTAACAGTCTAAAAGCTATGAGCCCGAAAAACGTATTATCCAACATGGGTTCAATGTTTGTGTCACAGGTAACAGTAGTGTAGCTACACACTAGAGAGGTTCTGTGTGTGTGTGGACATAACTTTACACACACTAGTGAACTTGGTGTGTTTGAGAGTGTGTGTGCTTGTCTGACTTTGTGTGGGCGTGTCTGACTTTGTGTGTGTGTGTATGTCTGACTTTGTGTGGGCGTGTCTGACTTTGTGTGTGTGTGTGTGCGTGCGTGTCTGACTTTGTGTGTGTGCGTGTCTGACTTTGTGTGTGCGTGTCAGCTGGGTCCTCCCAGCGATGTGCGGCGTGCCAGGCTGTGGGTGCTGGAGCTCAGGGTGTGGCTGTTTGTCTGTTGGAGCAGAAGACTGTCTTAAGACCTCACATTAAAGGCACAGGCACACATCATGTCCCGATACACAGCCTCTACAGGGGCCGCCACACCCCAGCCCCTTCAACAAAACAAACAAACTCAACGGTCGCCCTGATTGGCTACTGCAAACGGACTTGCTGCAAGCTGTGTGTGTGTGTGTGTGCGTGTGTGTGGGAAGACATGTCTAGCCCACAGGTAAGGGCAGAGCTGGGGCAACGCAACAGATAAATAAATAAATAGGTTGATTGGTAGCCATCACTATCAAGGCAAGATGGCTACCAGCCCCAACACAACATGCCAGCATAACCTTACATCCTCCTGTGCAGTGAATACATTATTGTTGATTTACTTTTCGGTCATTATTATGTAACTTCATTAATAGGCTACTCGTATTTATTATATTATTTGGGAAACCCATCATTACGATTAGATGAAAATAGATA
This sequence comes from Typhlichthys subterraneus, assembly GCA_027564835.1. NCBI lineage: Eukaryota > Metazoa > Chordata > Actinopteri > Percopsiformes > Amblyopsidae > Typhlichthys > Typhlichthys subterraneus. The sequence goes on along the minus strand of JAODUH010005234.1, from coordinate 3,899 downwards.
CATGTGGTTAGACAGGGTTCTAAAAGGGTGCTGTAGGTAGAATCTTAGAGCCTTACATTTTGTGTAACTTGTTAGAAATGTCAGACATCCATCTTTTGCCTAGTCCACATGTACACTGCTATTTTTAGCTTCTTAAGATTAGTAAAAAGCTATTAATTCTATAGTTAAGATTGCAATATTATGTATTTCATGTCACTTTGAAAATATTTAGTCAATTTATCAATTTAGAAACACTAAATTACATTTCAAAGTTGCAGACAGACCGTAGTTTATGAGCGGGCTGCAGATGTAAACAGTAGATGGAATGATAGATAACCAAGATATGATTTATAGATAGATATAGAATAACCTGAGATATGATTTACATATAGATTTAGAACCAACTCACCCGGGCTGTGTCTGGACCTTCTCTAAGGCCAATGTTCAACATATTTAGAGAGTTGGCCCTCTTCATGCTGAAACCAAGAGATCAAGAGATCATCATACAATGTTATGGTACAGGACAATAATCACTCAAAAATATTCTAAAAAGGTATTTATTCACATGATAGTGAAAAACACAGCAAGCAAGCTTACTAACTTGACAGACAAAAGACATTGTCTCCCTCACAGACTCAGACTGATGCACATTCCTGCTAAATCCATGAGGGTTTAGGACTAGCCCATAGACTACTTCTGCGGGACATTTAGGCTATAGCCTTTCTGGGCCTTCTTCCGGATTTCATTGGAAACCTAATAAATTATTTGGATAAATGTTTAGTGGCATCCTTGTTGAAAATTTAACCACTAGCCAGTTGTTTTAAAACAACCAAAAATGTTACAGAAATGTATATTAGAATAGACAATATTATTTACTCTTCATTCCCATGACTTAGTGAGTGTGATTTTTTTTTTCTCCCTCCTGAAATCGGAATATCGAATCAGGCTTGAATTGAACTCGAAACAAATTTTTAAATAGTTCTGAGTTGTAGAGGGCTGTAAAGTAATACCCATCAATATGCCTATTTACGAATGTAGAACACTTGAAACTTTGTGGAATATTGTGCTGCAGAGGTGTGCGGCAGTTTAGAAGAAGCGGGCGCACACCTCTGCAGGAGAAAGAAACCAGTTATCTTGAAATCAGTAGGGACACCAATATGCCCTCACAGACGAGAACACGCCGGAGATCAAGTTAGGGGAATGCTTATTAAGATTATTATTTTGCATACTTTGATTAGATTATTCTATTATACTACTACTACTAGATTATTATCAAACGTGCATTTCTGCTTAATTGTGCTATTTTGACAAAAATATTAAATTGATTATTTGCCCATCCTGATTAACAAGAGTTGTGTGTGTGTGTGTGTGTGTGTGTTAGTGGGTCCTAGGGTTACCCGTGTGTGTGTGTGTGTGTGTGTGTGTGTGTTAGTGGGTCCTAGGGTTACCCATGTGTGTGTGTGTGTGTGTTAGTGGGTCCTAGGGTTACCCATATGTGTGTGTGTGTGTGTTAGTGGGTCCTAGGGTTACCCATATGTGTGTGTGTGTGTATGTGTGTGTTAGAGGGTCCTAGGGTTACCCATATGTGTGTGTGTGTGTATGTGTGTGTGTGTGTGTCAGTGGGTCCTAGGGTTACCCATGTGTGTGTGTGTGTGTGTCAGTGGGTCCTAGGGTAGCTGACACGTGTGTGTGTGTGTGTGTGTTAGTGGGTCCTAGGGTAGCTGATACATGTGTGTGTGTGTGTGTGTGTGTGTTAGTGGGTCCTAGGGTAGCTGATACATGTGTGTGTGTGTGTGTGTGATTACCCAGAGCTCCGTGGGCTGGCCTCCTGGGCGGCCACTCCCTTCAGCTTACGCACCAGCTTCTCGCTGCTGCGTCGGATGGACTCCCGGAGCTTGGTGAAGGAGCCGCTGCGCCTCAGCCCGGGTGCAGCGTCCTCCGGAGCCCCTCCCCCCGTCCAGCTGGCTCGGCCGTCGCCTGGGGAACATGCAGGTGTGTGACCTCATGCCACTAGGGGGCACCCTAGAGCAGTGGTTCTCAAACCTGCCTGCTCGTGACCCCCCGGAAGCCCGTGACCCCTCCCAGAGGTGGTGGAAGCATAGCAGCCATAATATCATCTGACAGTATTATAATAGGATAGTAGGAGAAGGTGCTTTTATTGTCACACACACATACATGTTGCAAAACTCATCCTCTGCATCTAACCCCTCCCTCAAGGGAGCAGTGGGCAGCTGCACTGATGACACTGGCTGGAGAGTGAACCTGACGTGTTTTTAGATAGTGGGGGAAACCAGAGCACCCAGATGAAACCCAACATGCAAACTCCACACATAAGGCCTGGACGACCGGGGTTCAAACCCAGGACCTTCTTCCTGTGAGGCCACCGTGTTGAATACATCAGTAAAGTATGTCATGTATAAACTGTACAGCTAACACGTGCGGCTAAAACATGCTATTTTTAATCATGTAACTTGTTATTTCATTTCTGAAAATCATCTTGTGACCCTCTTCTCCGTGTCTCGTGACCACCGTTTTGAGGACCACTGTGCTAGAGCACCAGCATCTCATAGTAAGACAGATGCTTCAGTAGTGGGACGCCTGCCTTTACATGCACATTAAGGTTAATGGCATCCCATTCTTCATCCGTAGGGTTGAGTATGGAGTTGGCCCACCCTTTGACGCTAGAACAGCTGCATCTCTTCTGGCCTGGCCAACAGTTGGTTGACCTGGCAAACTAGCTTGTTGTTTGCTGCTGTATTAATGGTTTAAAAAATCATATAGTGTACCTTTAAGTACAGCACTACTTACTACTACTACTAAAAATGTCAGTAGTATGGAATTAAAAAGTTATACAGGTATGCCGGAAAAGTACAAATCAGCATTTCTACTTTGTAATAGTCATTCTGAACGTTACCTTCGACGGACCCCAAATCCTTCTCATGTGCTCGGGTCAGAATCTCCTTATAGAGAGCCTCGGCTTGCCTGTACTTCCCCTGCTTTAGATAGCAGGACGCCTAGTGGCGGGAGACGTGAATTGACAGACGACAGTCAGCGGGAGGGGAGGAAAAAGAGAGAGATGGTGTATGAGATAGATAGTGAGAAGAATCGAGCCTTAATATGTGAAACGGTGTTTTACATTGTTTGATAAACAGTTTGATAAGGTCTCGGTTGAAGACTGGTGAACCTTTCCTTTAAAAGGTATAGTCAGCTATTGCAAGCTACTGTAATTGTAGGATAATGCACTTTGTCAAATTCCAAATATTCCAAATGTCTCGCTAGCTTATTGTTCTCTGTGTTTGCTGAACCGGTACTTCGACACGGCCATGGCTCCATAAATAAAGTGGTGAGCACCGCTCAAAACAACAAAGCCGATTTGCTTTGCAATGTGTTTCAGTGTGATGGGCAGAGCTTCTGAGGGAGTATGCTTTGATTTGAGCTCAAAGTTAGCAAGCGTTCTTATTAAAGAGGGTTCTTATTGTGATCACCAACATCTCAGCCAGCCCCTACATGCAGATCACCAAATAAAGGGTTACAAACCGTCAGCTACTGGTAATGCTGGGGCTTAAGACCCAGTACCTTACACACACGCACACACATGCACCACACACGCACACACTACTAAGCCACCCCTCAGCCAAACCCACACAGGTGTGTTTCCCTGACAACCACTGAGCTAAACACCCACACACACACCAGGTTGTTCTTGGTCTTGGCCACGTTGGTGTCGTCGGGGCCCAGGCAGCTCTGGTAGATGGCCAGCGCCCGCTCGTAGTAGCGCTCCACCTCCTGGTACTTGCCCTGGTTCTGGCAGAGCAGCGCCAGGTTGTTCAGCTGCTTGGCCACATCTGGGTGGTCCGCACCCAGCACCTGGGGCAGGACGGGGAAGGGGGGGGGGGGGGGGGGGGGTTTGCCCTGGGACA
>JAODUH010005233.1:0-10257 GCA_027564835.1 Typhlichthys subterraneus | reverse complement strand
AGTGGATATGGCCCAGATTTGGCCTATATCTGGGCTGATTCTGGGCCAGATCTGGCACATTTGGCTGAGTTCTGGGTGCCCGGATCTGGCCCAGTGTACTCGGGCCAGATCTGGCCCGTAATTCAATCTGACACTGGGCCAGATCCAGAAGTTTTGATACTCTCGGGCCAGATCTGTTTTGCTACCTGGGATGTAGCATAATGAGGTTAGTGTTTAACAGACTATGTTGCTTACAAAATAAACATTTGATAGCATTTAAGGTTTGGGTTTTCTGATGTCAAACATTAACCTCATATGTATGATCTAACTGATAGGGCTATCTGAATTTTTTTTTTTTTTCCATTGACAAGCCATTCGTTATAGTGGAGGGGACACATATTTGGTGAGGTTAGGTACTTTCAGTTTGAAATCACCAGGTTAGTCAGACGTGACCGCAGCCTAATTTTGATACATTACACTTTGTGCGTGAAAACCATCGTACGCAACCTTTTCGTGCGTATGCAATGTTGATACAGGAGACCCCAGGGATCTCATTGATAAACGTTACGTATGCACAAAACGAGCCTAGAAACGTGCGTACGCCACTTTGCACGCAAAGGTTGTGATCTATAAAAAACAAACTTGACAGGAGAATGTGCGGTCCTCCACGCAAACTTTGACCCATGCATACGCAAAAAAATGGGATAAAACAGGAAACCGCGACTCTAATTGCAGAAGAAAGAAACGAGAGGTGTTTTGAAACATTACATTTTGAAAAGTAAAACGAACTAGGGTTGCAAGCAACACTGGGCGGGCCCACGCACTGTGACGCACGTCGCCCGTAACGCGGACTCGGATATGAATAATTATGCTTGTGTGAGATTATGTAGAAAATGTGGGCAAACTGCTGTGAGCAGGGCATCAAAGCATAACAAAATCTGTTGCCAGTAGGCGGCCCTATGAATTTAATGTGTGCACACAGAGCGTGCACACAAAATCACGCGCACAGAATGTTAATTTGAACAGCATAAAGTTGTTACGAGCGCGCGGTTGTCGTATGTTGAGTGTGCATAAATCTGTCTAGCACACTTTGTGAGTTGAGAGGTTAAGCCAAACCATGGGCACAAGAAGAAACACAAGAAACAACTTTATGCGTGTTCAAATGAACATTCTGTGCGCGCGACTTTGTCTGTGCACGCTCGACTCAAGATTCTGCGCGCTCGACTTTGTTCGTGTGTGCGCATAATAACATTCTGCAAGCACGACTTGTGAGACTATATTGATGCCATATTTCATGGCGAATCGTGTATTTGCCACGCCACGCCGATGTTTCATGGCGAATCGTGTATTTGCCACGCCACGGACACGCCCATCAGTGAAAACTCACAGTTTGTACAACTTTTAATCAGCAATGTGTTTACATTGACCAGAACAAATTTGAAGTCGATCATATTAATTCTCTAGGAGGAGCTCTTTAAAGTACGATGTGGGCAAATCGCCAAAAATTACCAATGACATATGACCCCCCTAATAAAAATTTTCACCAGAGAAAAATAATAATCACTAGGGATCCAATAGGGTCCTTACAGTGTGTGCTCGGGCCCTAATAATAATAATCTGTAGGGATCCAATAGGGTCCTCACACAGTGTGTGCTCAGACCCTAAATATAACGTCTAACATACAGCAGGGACGTCGTCAGAACTAAAAATTGATTTTTAAATATAGGACATTATTAGAAACGCCTAACTGTTATACAGGCGTATGAAGAGTCATGCACAATGCGAAAGCCAACTAGTATGTGTACAACAATAACATTTATTCATTTTTAAACCAGAGATGCTGAAATCCTTTTCTTGGTTGACACTCTTCAACATTGCACTGACTTCGGGAACAGTACCCTAGGATTGGCCGACCAGGGTGGTGGTCCCAGTCTTTGAGAGGTGTCTGCAGGTGTGCTCCAACTATTGGGGAATCACACTCCTCAGCCTCCTGGGAAAAGCTTATGCCAAGGTGCTGTGTTTGTATACTTCTCATATGTTTCGAGTTGGTTTTGGACCCTGGTAGGGCTGCATCTGGTCTCCACTCCTGTTCATGATCTTCATGGCCAGGATATCAAGGCATAGTCGTCGGTCGGAGGGTTTCAGGTAGGAAAGCGGAAGGGTGTCATGTTATTTGCTGCTGCATGTCCCAGTGTGGGACATCCAGCAGACTGGATGCAGCATGAAGCAGTTGGGATGCAATTCAGCACCTCCACGTCTGAGGCTATTTGGAGCTCTCCCGGAAAACGAGGCCGGCCCCTCCAAGTGAATGGGGGGAATTTGCCCCAGATGGAGTTTTAGTATCAGGGTCATATTCACGAGTGAGAGTAAATAGGATTGTGACATCAATAGACGGTTTGGTGCAGCAGTGGCAGAAATGCAGGCTTTGTATAAAAATGTCGTAAAGTTGGAGCTGAGCAGTAAGGCAAAGCTCTCCATTTACTGGATGGTCTACGTTCGCACCCTTACCTATAATCACAATATTTGGGTAGGGATCGAAAGAATACGATCATGAAAACAAGCAACAAAAATGAATTTCCTCCGTAGGTGGAAATTCCTGGCTGAGTGGACTCTCCTTGATTGGGTGAGGAGCTTGATGATCTGGGACCTCAATGAATAGCTGTTGCTCCTCTGCATTGAGAGGAGCCAGTTGAGGTGGTTTGGGCACCTGGTAAGGATGCCCTCTGGTCGCCTCCTGCTGGAGTTGTACCAGGTACGACCAATTGGGAAGAGACCCCGCAGCAGACACAATGCCCAATGGAGGGATAATATCTTCCAGCTGGCCTGGGAACAGCTGAGGATCCCCCTAGGAGGAGCTGGTGGATGTTGCTACAGACAGGAATACCTGGCCTGCTCTGATGACCCTGTTGCTACTGTGACCCTAATGGAAAAGCAATCAAGATGGATGGATAATTAAACAAAAAGAAAGGGATGTGATTCTGTTAAATGCAATTCCTATACCAACAGGCAATGGTAAAATTAACTTTAACGGTTCTTTCACAAAGCAGTCAAAATTGGAAAAGAAACAAAACACCTTTCCATTTACTATGAAAAATGTTCCATAAAAACCTGTGCACAATTTGTAGGAAGTAAATACCGTATGCATAAGTATGGGCCATTAAACTAAACCAATGAGATAGTTTCTTTTACATTTTATAACTACACACTGGCCATCAAAATTAATATTGGTTGAGTAGAATATTTTATTATAGTTAATTGTAATAGCATTTTTTTTTTCTTTCAAAGAACAAACAATGACAGAGGGGAAAAGGTGAGGTCGTAGTAAAGAAACCTGGGAAGGAGTTACATAGTAAATATTAAAGACATTTAAATGAAAACCCTAAATTAAAATTTAAAACGGGTCAGACTCGAAGATCCACCCCATATTCTGAGGGGCCTCATTGTCATCACAGGTTCTCAATAACCAGATCAATCACAATATATTTAGGAACCAATGAAAAACATATGAGGAAACAAGCTCAGACCTAAATATCTAAACATTCAATAGCTTGGGGTCACTTAAAAGTTTACTCCTTTTATTTTGATAGAGAAGCACATTTTCTTGTCCACTGAAATAATATTGATCATAAAGAGCATATGTTAATGTAAATGACTACTGTGGCTGAAGAACAATTGATTTGAATGTAATATCTACATTGGTGTGCTGTACACAGACCAATTTTCAGCAACCATCAACCTCTTCAATTCAGTTTGGCACAACTGAAAACAGTTTCTCAAACTAGAGAATACTCATCTTTCCACTAATCTTTATACTAATTTTAATAGTGCTGTATGAGATGTTCTGTTTTTGTAGTAGTACTAGTTTCAGAAATTTATAAATTAACCCACAATTGCTGATGCTCCAGACACTTATCTGGGTCTAAAAGTTCACTTCATTGCTTCTTTAATCAGCACATCCATTTTCAGATTTTAGCCTAATGACTAACAAATGACTAAGTATTAGCGAAAATAATGTGCCATTGGAATACAAATGATATTTGCATTAAAATGTGCCTCTGTACGTCTATATTCAATTAACACTGTAGTTTCAAGCTACAATAGTCACAAAATCAAAATGAACAATGTCTACTGTATTTCTGATAAATATTTAATTTTGAAGGGCCAAAGAAAAAAAGAGAAAAGGGCATTTTAAGTTACCCTAAACTATAGAGTGCAGATTGTATACAACTGGAAGATTAATAAATAAATTATAAAGCAGTTAAAGATAATAGAACAAATCACTGCAGAATTTGGAAGTTTTAGCAGTTGTCTGTATCCTCCTGAGTTTAAGGCATTTTTTGTCTCAACAAAACAGAGGTGCACAAATATTTAGCATTAACTAACTGCAGAAACAGGCTCGTTTGAGCAAATTAACTGTTAAAATGTTAAACTGTTATAATTAATTAATTTAGCAGACACCTTATTCCAAAGTGACTTACATTGAATACAGTTACTATTATTACATATTAAAGAGCAGGTAAGGGTTAGGCTCTTGCTCAAGGCTCAGGCAGACCAAGTATGTTGAGATTTGACCCAGGACCTTTTTAATGCAGCACCCTAACCGTCATCCTATCCTGTCCCCATTTAAAAATGATGAGCAGAGAAGGGTCTGGATAGGTGGGAATAAAGATGAACAGTCCATACATTTTTTTTTAGCAATAAAATACAATAACGGTTGTCAGTATGTCTTGGTTACAGTATACATTTTTTGGAATGCATGCTTACCAGTTTTTTATATTTTTTTAATGGTCTATTCTACAAGTACTAGAAAAAGCGTTACAATCCAAGAGAAATGTAATAAAACAATGATTTAGAGCTTTTCCCCAGTACCTGTTTACAAAACCTCAAGCTAAGCTAAAACAAATAAATTAATACAAACACACAAAAGGTGCCCAATGACAGCAGAGCTAGCTCAATATATACTTTACAATGACACTGCTTCCAATATGTACCTGTTATTTTATTTCCATGTGTTCATTCTAGAGTCCTACTTTTTTTTCCTGCCTATTCTTTTGGCAGAAGATTTCAACACAAATTTTCCATGACCAGCTTGTAGTGTTTATTAAATTCAATTAAGCTCCAATAAAACAAAAAATAGACTAGAAAAGAAAATTGATAAGAAAAACTGTAGGGTAATGAATAATACATTTGTCTTATCCAATTTGAGCTGTCAAAAGTTGTTGGTTAACAAAAAGATTAGATTCTTTATGCCCCTTACACCCTGAAAATTGAAAGTCGTACACGTTTGCGCGAGCGCATGCAAGCACACACGCGTTAAACAAGTCAACGTTCACAACTTGTGTCATAAAAGTGGGAAATCATGAAAACACCTGTACGCGTCTATAAGGGCAGCACAATTTGTGCTTTATGTCACACAGTAAGCAAAGTAAATACCTACAAACAAATTAAACTTCATTCACCAATGCTTATGGGTTGAAACAGAAAAATTGAAACAGAAAATACTCTAAATTCATATTAAATAAATAATTAGCCCAGTTAGGGTGCTTTTAAAATATTCTGTGTAGGAAGTGACTTATACCTAGAAGCTCCCATTGTAACTGAAAGAAAAAATAAACTGGGACAAAAACAAACTCGAAATCCAGCTTACACTGCCACAACTTTTTAAATGGCTCTTCACATACAGATGTGAATATTTAATTCATTAATTTATTAATAAAATAAGAAAGTAATTTATTTTTACAAAAAGAAGAATGTGTTGGACAGCAGCTAAGATGACTTTGCCATCCCTAAAAAGGGATGAGGGTGTACATTTGGCTTGACACTAGGAGGGTCATACTAGAAGTTACAGGCAGGGATGACTAAAGAAAGGAATAAAGTGACTTGACCAAAAAAGGGGTAGAGGAAAAAATAGAATTGGATAGATCAATACATAGACAGAAGTAGGGAGAAGAATTGCAGGTGTGGTTTAAATCTTCAGCAGCAGCCTCCGCCAGCCTGTTGTCCTCCCTGGCTGCCAGACAGAGTTGAGTTTGTGGTGGGATGCTGGGGTCCAATCTTAATACCATTAGCCTGCATGTAGAGATAAGGTCAGAGTTATGGCTGTGCGATAAAACGATATATATCGCATGACGATAGAAAAACATCTACCGTCTTATATTATGCTTTATTGTTTATATCGTCATGAAAATCACACTCTTTACTGCGATAATTATTGTCATTTGGAGTCTGTTGTCCGTATTTTGTGAAGATTTCTCTTGTTGACTTTTTACCGTCAAGGTTTTTATTGCACTTCCAGTAACTTAGTAGTTTTTGCCAACTCTCCATCGTTGTCTTTCACTCGCTGAGCTCTGTGTCTGTGTGTCTGTGTGTGTGTGGAGTGAGCCCTGCCCGCCTCGCAGTGGAGTATAGAGTACGGAGTAGCAGCTTGTGATCAGAGAAACATTGGTGAGGCAGATCCGTACTCTCAAGTCTTATGATTGATGAAGTTTAACTTGCCAGCTACAAGTTGTATTTTGCGTGGTGCATCTCTGATGCTACTGCTGAAAAGTAAACAAATCACGCTAGCTAGCTACCTAGCAAAACACATGGACATGAAGTTCGGGACATACAGCCTAACCAGGACGTAGTTTAAGACTATGAAAATGTTTGATTAAATGTCCTACCTCTTTATTTGGTTTCTATGTCTGGCAAGTTCCTAGAATATCCCATCTTTCAGAGGAGTTGTCTTAAAGAAATCACGCATGTTTCACAACACCATGATTGCCACGGTCTAGTCACGTTATGCAGTCAATGGGTTATGTTCGCGTTCGTAAACAATCACAATGTAGAGACTATATTATGTTTATTTGAACTCAGTGTAACACATTCAGTTTAGAGTTCATCTCCTCTGCTCACTGTGGTTCAGAGAGGGCAGAGCTGCCCCTCTCCACATACGCAATGTGTTATTTATATAGTTCTATGAATATGAGGACAAGCCTGGGGGAGGGGTTCCTTGGATGACAAGAAACGATTATTTCAATTTACAGAACTTGCTATATTGTGATATGCATCGTTATCGGGATATAAAAGTATCTATATCGGGATATTCCATTTTGGCCATATCTCAAACCCCTTTTCAGAGTAATATTAAAGTTAGAATAAGTGTGATACATTTATGTTTCTTAAACAAGATTATTTTAAGTAGAGATGCAAGAATGCAGCACAGGCATGCATGCACGCATGCACCACGAAGACGTTCATGTTCACCCCCCACTTCTTTTAATCTAGAGACATAACTAGCTGTCATTGTTATGTATATGCACTTGACACATCTGCCCAGTGTGGAAATTCTGGTTTAAGCTTCAAGGCTTATTTTTAACAATCCATACCATCCTATTAAAAGGACGCTGCCTTGTAAAGAGATGACAAATGCGAGTGCTGGCAGCTAAGGAACTGTAAAAAAGTGAGTACATTGTAAACAAAATACTGTATCTATATCTGTATTTTATATCTGTACAGTGTAAACTCTAGATTCAGTATTTAATACTGAATGTGTGTACAGCTGTACTGTACAGCTGTAAAATTGTGAACGCACTATGAACACCAGGCATATAGGAACCGAGCGGTCAGGCTTTAAAAACAAACTTAATTAGTTTATTCGATAACGATTTTGGAAAAAAATTGCGATTGCAATGTGATTTGCGATATTTTTTTAAAAGTCAAGACTTAAGTTCAATATATATGTCCATCCATCCATCTTCATCCACTTATCCGGATTCAGGTCTCAGGGGCAGCATCTCCAGCAGGGGACCCCAAACCTCCCTTTCCAGGACTAGGTGGAGAGATATAAACTCTCCACCTAGTCCTGGGTCTTCCAGAGGCCTCCTCTCAGCTGGACGTGCCTGGAACACTTTCCAAGGGAGGTGCCCAAGGGGCATCCTCACCAGATGCCCGTACCACCTCAATTGGCGCAGACGAAAAAAAATTAACCTAAAGCTAAACCACTAGCAGAACAATAAATGCGCACAGAGAAGAGATTTGTTAGTTGTTTACGCTGTTAAAGACGATTGACACATGAACCAACAACACAAATAACCTACAATCAACAGGTGAAGTGAAATAGTTATTAGCTTACTGAATGTCTGGTGGGTAGCTGGGGTGTGTTCGATTAATTGGTGGCTTGGCTGCCAATGTTTAGTCGAGGTAGAACACGCATGAGAGAGCACTGCCCCTTTGGGAGAAAACTGACTACTACATTTACATTTACGGCATTTGGCAGACGCTTTTATCCAAAGCGACTACTAAATTAAATCTACCTTTTATCCTAGTTCTACGGTAATGTTGCTATCATCTGCTCTGTTTGTTACTGAGCTGTGCAACGCATTGTCGCGACTCATGATATTTCATACAATTCTGAAGTAGTGGCCCTTGGGATTTAGCCGTGGCGGGCCGCTATAAAATAACGTACAGTGTGTAGAAAATTGTGCTTAACATTTTAGATATATATTAGATATTCTAAGGGCTGTGTGGGAGAGTGTGATATAGCTTTGCTTAAATGTGAACCGTCTGAGAGACATGGTTTGAGGAGTGGAAAAATACATAGTGAGAACAACAGATCTGTGAGGGACCTTGTCTGGAGGAAACAAGATGCTTCAGGGCGGGCGGGGGAGCGCAGCAAGTAGAAGACAGGATGATGTCAGGATGAAAGACTGGAGGGTATGTTATGAAGTATGCTATTGTATGTGCTCGAGTGATGTATGCCATGCTGCAGTCGCCTGTGTATCTAGAGCTGTAACATGCCATACCATCCAAGGAGTAGACTGGCCCACACCGGTGCGCCAGACACCACATCAGCAGAAGACAATGTCAAGGATTCACCCAGACGCCTATGTACTATATAAGCCTCTAGGTCCAAGCCAGTCGGTGTGTCAATCTTTGTGAACTGCTGAGATTGTATGTTATCGGTTAGTGAAGATAGAATGGACCCAGAGGCTCTGTCTTGTATATTTGATCTACTATTATTATATTAACGCTGCTTTGTTATAACTTGGACACATCGTTTCCTCCTACTTAAACTCCATAAACGAACACGCAGGAACTGGTGTTAGGAAAACCAACAATAGCGGAAACACTGCTCTAGACTACGTGTTGCACATTGTAGACAACTACAGAGCCGTTTGTGGCCTTACCTGGATTCATGGTCGTGTCATTAGTCCTAATTTATTTAATAAAATAGCATGCTTCATAATATTGTTTGCTTATTTGGTGTTGTTGTCTGTTCTCTCAGTATCTCACGCTCGTTACTGTTTGTTATATATTTATCAGAGCATAAATTCCAAAGGTTCGCTAATGGTTGTTTCGTTTTGCATAAGAAAACCTAGGTCATAGAAAAATATGTGGACATAATAAATATATTAAATAGGATATAATCCAATTATTTAATTATATTATACAATTCAAATTGTGCTTAGAGGGAATTACTTTCACCGGACATTTTGACCTTCGAGGTTTAAATGTATCGGATTTTGACCAATTTTTCCGGTCAAAGTCCGGAAATTACCGGATAACAGAAACAAAGTATTGTATAGCTATTGGTAATGCCCCTTTTAAGTGCTTGGGACAGAGTTGGAAAAAAGATAAACCATTATGTGATTAGTTGCCATTTTGAAACATACAGGTACATTTTGTCTGGTACATCTAGAATCCAGATTTTCCCAACCAAATGTGATGTTCGTGTGAACTATATCCACTAGGAAAGTGGGATATAATAACGCGACACCACGTGAACGTGCCATAGGCTAGGCTAGACAAAACCGTGCTTTAGTTTTCTATCGTGTTTTCTTGCAGTGTTCCCGTGCATTCACACAGCCGGCTATGCCGGCATACAATATGCAATGCGGACGCGAACTGAGGTCGTTTCTGCTTACTGAGGGACTTATCACAGTCCGAATGATTTCCTGGAGTTGTGCGATCATGGTAGGAAGAACTGTTTTAAATTGGGTTGCGCAAATAAATATAGCCACCGGTCATGTTTACACACACACACAGCACTAATTTCTGGTTCATGCGCAATGGCCCACTATTATGCAAATTTAATCTAGACAAACAAAATCTAGCTTGATTTAGATTTAGTGTTTACTTTTAGTGTTTCACTTGCGCCCACATTATATAGGATGATAGTGCAAATTAGAGAAAGTCACTTGTTGCCTCCAACAATTAACTCTGCTAATATCAGCCTTCTACTTAAACCAGACAAAGATCCCACACTCCCATCTAGTTATCGCCCAATTTCGCTTATTA
>JAODUH010005232.1:0-10258 GCA_027564835.1 Typhlichthys subterraneus | reverse complement strand
ACGAAAGTTACTAATGGATGTTTCTGAAATCTCTCTCTCTCTCTCTCTCTCTCTCTCTCTCTCTCTCTCACACACACGCACACACTTTGGCACAAACACACATACATTATAGATCTTCTCCTCCAGCTAATGGGGCAAAACAGAGAATGGCATTTTGTGATGTGTGTGCATGTGCGTGCATGTGTGCGTGCGTGCATGTGTGCGTGCATGTGTGCGTATGTACCCAGTATATATAATGGATTAGCCCTGAAGGCACCCTGCTAGCAACCAGGCCTTAACATGCACACACACGCACACACGCGCACACACACACACATACACACTTGTGCCCTGAGTGATTTCACCCTCCATTTGCAGTTAGCACTGTGGAAATACTCCTGTCTGTCTGTCTGTCTGTCTGTCTGACTAACAATACTGTACATCTGTCTGTCTGCCTGTCTGTCTAACTAACAACATTGTACATCTGTCTGTCTGTCTGTACGTCTGTCTGTCTCTGCTGTTCACTCCACCACTCAGTTCAGTATAAAGTGTTTCCTGATGCTGTACTATCTGAGTTTGGAATAACTATGTTCCCATACACATGCACGTGTTTCTTTTTTTGCTCTTATTGTGAACATGTTCCACCAGTATTCCTGTGGGCCAGTATTCACTCATAAAGCATATATTGCCGCTATGGTAACACATCTTTTCTGTGCTTGCTTACAATGTGATTGAGACAGGCTGTGTTCACATGAGCAGACAGATCTGCAATAAAACGTCCTTACATTGCCCACTCTGAATAGTACCAATCAAATTTTGAGGGTCTCCTTGAGCAGACCCACACATGTGGTGTGTGATAGATTTGAACAGGGAGACTTGACAAAGGTTGTAATAGATAAACAGACCTTCTAAGACAGTTGAGCACTCAACAGCTGCCCGGAAAATTATTTTCTCTTCTGCTCTCTAAATATTTTCTAAAACGGGATTGTTCATCTTCAAGGAAAATAATCAGTATGAGTCCACACACGTGATATTATGTAGTATTTTTTTTTTTGCCAGATCACAAATGAAGAGTTTAGATGCAAAGAACTTTATGTCCATTTGAAAAAAGTAGCTATTAGCAATTTACAGTAAAAACGCATTATTTATTAGGTTTCTATATTTGGGTTCACTAATTTCAGTTACAATTTCAGTAAAAGGTTGTATGTCACTGAATAAAAGTAATATCTTCCAAACATGTTATTAATTATTTACGTATATATTGCCAATTTACAAACAAAAGATTTAAGGTGGATTTAGAGGTTTTTGCATCTGAACTTTTCAAATGTTCATGTGAACCCAGCCTAAATATAGTATATTCTGAACTTCCTAATTACATGTTTGTAAAGTGTAATTCCATCCATTTCTTCATGTGGATAATATCTAGCATTTTGTTATATATATTATATTATTATTATGTATACTACTGGACTATGTATACAATTGAGTTGTATTAGACATATGAGTGTGCATGTAAACACCGTCAATTAGTTTTGTGGATTAAACGTGGTGGTGTGAAATACAGAGCTAATCAGACATGAGTAGTTAGCATGTGCTGATGATGTCATTTCCCTAATACCCCCATGCTTCTGGTTTAATCATTAATTTGATTGGACAGCTTAACGAGGTAAGAGAGCTCCCTGTGTTTCTTACTGCAAGCATCCGGTACGTATGTAGCGCACGCTGTTAACTAGCTGCCTGTTGTCTATTTGACGTCATGTACAGTTAATGACCGGTCCTATTCTGCCCGCCTAACTACGGCGTTGTTAGCATTCTCCTGCTCTCCGCTAGTTAACCCTGCACGCCGACCAGCCTGGCAACGCCCCCCTATTATAACGATTGGAATTTGCATGTTCTGCAAGAATGCGTTGCCTGATTGGCTATACTGACCACACGCAAATAATGGAGGAAATGGTCCTTTTCCTCATTAAGATGGCCGTGACACTGTGAACTATTGCATCTGTGTTTGATATGTATTCAATTAAAGGATGTGCTTATTAGCCATTGCCTGGGAAAGGTTGTGGAATGAGCCGAAGCACTCATGATTAGACAGACTGACGTATCAGGCAGCAGAGAAAGGGGAGCCGTGCCAGGCGTGGTGTCAGAGAGCGCGACCAGGGGAGAGCAGATAAGTGCTAACAGGGCTACACAGCTCAGGACAACTGCCTGTGACCACACCAGTGAAACCACTACACCAGTGTTGGGCAGACCACGCACACAGCTACTACATGCCATCGCCAGCATGCTAATGTCCTCCTGTAAATAAATTAATCCTCAGGGTCAGCCGGCTCCGGTCACTCCACTAGAGGTGGCAGGGGTTACGTGCCTTTGCTCCAAAGATACTTTGTGAGGTGTGTTCCCACGGGGACTGGCCACAAGACCATCTGATTGGACACTGACCTCATTAGTCTAGACAGCGACCTGTCAGCACCGCATGCCCAAACCAGGAGCTTGTTTTCCCTTCTAGATAAAGTAAAGGTGCAGCTTGTTATTGCTAATGGCTAGAAGCTATTGGCACTTCATAAATATACCATACACACACTCACACACACACAATCCTATATTGGCTTTTCAATACTATTACTGCAAAGCATGTATGATATCCACAGTGTATGTTTGTGTGTACAGTGTGTACGTGTGTGTGTGTGCGTGCGTGTGTGATTGCGAAAGAAAGACAGAGATCTTGGAAGAAACGATTGAGTAAGATCGAGAGAGAGAGAGAGAGAGAGAGAGAGAACACATAAATTAGAACTCTGCCAACATCCAATCACACAACGGATTGTTAAGCTTCCGCCTGCGGCTCTGGCCAATCAGGAGCAAGTATGTTGTGTTTGAGGAAATGCCCCGAGGCAAAGACAAGGCCCGAGGCTAGCCTGCTAGCGCTTCAAGTAACTTTACTGACTGTCTATTTAATGACTGGCTGGCTGACTATCTAACATGGTTGCCATAGTAACGCTTCACACATGGCTATAATGCTAGTTAAAGTTAAACATCTCCTCATTTGAAGGAATTGTATATATTTCACATTCTTTATGATCAAAATAATCAGTAATAATAAGTATTTTTATTATTATAGCGTGAATGTGATTATTCTCATTATTTGAAACCGGGTTGAGCTATTCAGATTCAGTCTGGTGTGGGTTACAGTTTTGAATAAACCTAAATAAAACATGAAAAAATAGACACTTTTGTCTGAATACTAGCGCCTATTGTAACCCACACACACACACACACACACCGCATGCTAGAGCTTTTCTTTCTTTCTTCTCTGTCTGTCACATCTGGTGCGTGTGTGTGTGCATGTGTGTGTGTGTGACATTCTTTGCTTCACATCACTCACCTTCTGTGTTTGATGGATGTCTGGAGCAGTTAGAGTTCTGTCACATGCAAACACACACACACACACACACACACGTCTCATTAAAACGCTTAGAGACTCGTGCACGCGTCTTTGTGCATGTCTTTGCGTATGTGCTTGGCGTACCATTTCCATGGTGATATACAGAACATAGTGTTTACGGCACAGAAAGGGATTGTGGGTAATTGAGATATGAAAGGAAGGCTGTCAATCTTGTGCTGGCAGCTGGTTGGACAAAGATGATGTGATGTCATCAAGGCCTCTCGTCTGTCATTATGTCTTTCACTGAGATGGAGGGATGACGAGTGGGAGGGAGATGGAGGAGAGGAGAGGAAGTTGAATGACTTCCTCAAACGCTTTCAAAGATTCACATTAAGGAGTGAGAGAGAGAGGGAGAGAGAGGGGGAGAGATAGAGAGAGGTAGAGAGAGAGAGAGAGAGAGGGGGGGGGGGAGATAGAGATAGCGAGAGAGAGAGCGAGAGAGAGAGCAGAGTGTCAGATGTCACCAGATTATAATCCATCATGTTGATCTGCATCTATCATCTAGAGGAGAAACAGGAGTAGCAAGGGGAGGAAAGGAGAACAGGAGGAGGCAGCAGGAGGAAAATAGATATGAGGAGACTTTTCATAAACAGACTTGTGTTAAAATAAATTCACATTTTCTCTCTTTCTCTTGCTGTCTCTTGCTCCTTTCAGAGTTTTTTCGAGGGCCAATCAGCTCCCTGGGATTCAGCGAAGAAGGATGAGAACCGCATGAAGAATCGCTACGGAAACATCATTGCATGTACGTAACATCTGCATTCTGCAGATCCTAAAAAAAATAATAATTCATAATAAATGGTTGTCGTTGTCGTTGGTTTATTGTCAACCAACTAACTACTAAAGATGGCCCTTTTAAACAGCTACGGTAAGTAGGAATTTGGTTAAAGTAACAGAATATTGCAGTGCAGTGATGGCTCACTTTTCATTGAAGCCAAAACATATATGACTGTAATATATTGTGTTTTACAACCTCCATTAAAGGAATATTTTACCTAGAAACTATTTTTAGTATCTTATGGGGAATAACCGTTTATTTAATTTTAAATAGATGCATTAATGAAACAATCCTTTAGCAGGCAATAATAAACAATTATCGTCTAATCAGTTTATTGCTTTTCCCTGGGCTGTACAGTACATGTGCATTAAATGCATTGGGGTCTACATGTTGTCTCTTATTGCATAGACGTCTGCACACATTTGATTTATTCAAGCTGCACCTGCCTGCTCTCGCAGGTTTCCTGACCGCACCTGTCCACTCCCACAGAGTTTATTCAGCTTCGACGCCCACACAGTCCACCCCCTTTACCCACCAACTACATGCCCACTCACTTCCTTTCTTTTTTCCATGTTCTTTTGCCACACTATACTGCAGTTCTACAAAATGAAACTTAAAAAAAAAATTAAAAGTTTAAAAATATCAAGTGAACCTGAATGTAATGAACCACTACATCTAGAGGACTCTTTGGACATAGGCTATACTCTGTCACCATCGGCTGATCAAATAACAATCTGGTAATCTGCGCTATATCCTACATGCAGAACCCCGTAGGCCAAAGCACCTTTCTCTGTCATGCACACGAGTATGGCTCTATATGCTACAGTTCCCTCCGCTGATATATGTAGACTGGCTTTACAGAATATAATATTTTGCCATCTATACAGCCTATATTTAACAACACGATACAGTTTGATAGGCTATTTAATGAATATATGGATGCATAGGCATGCTTAAATAGCTGTCAGATAAGCCTGGTCTGAAAACAACTCAAAGGTAATTCTCCTAATAAATATTAGACGTTTCTTTTTTGCTTCTTTTTAATGATGTTTCTCCGGCCTAAATCAGAGATAAGTGGTGCTTAGTCTTTAAAAAATGAGAACCTGATAAGCGGACCACGTTTGGGGCTTCGCTGAGCAGGCTTTCTTGGCATTCTAGATTGTCAGCGTCGGATCGGATTATCAAATAATAACACCCGGTTAACCTGCGTTATGCAGAACAGGCCAAAATGATGTTGCTTTCTCTGGAATGCATATAGGCTTCCTCTCGCGGACTACACAAACTATATTAATTTGCAATCATATATTTAAATGTATAGTTACTCTTAAATGCCTGTCAGAAGCAGAATATGGTCTAAAATCAACTCACAGGTAATTCTCCGCCACCTCCACTATGCTGCACCGCAAGTAAGATGAGTTGAAAGCTTGCATACACGAGTTGAGACTTGACGTGAGATTTGATCGTTGCCACCGCTCACGTCCACATCGGTCCAGATTGATAAATGCCGACCTTTGCGTGGAAATAATCATTCGCAAAGATTTCTATCGTATGCACGTTTCATTAATGAGGGCCAATATGTTGAGTTAATTACTCACCACCATCAATATCATACACCAATAATATATAAAGTACAGCGGAAGTTCAGGCAGGACACGTGTGATGTTGCTGGGTCATCAGCTGACAAAGCAGCTGATTGTTGCTTTACACGCATTGGTCAATTACTAGAGTGTGTGTGTGTGTGTGTGTGTATATATATATATATACAGTATATTAGGCTGGTTACCTGCTTCTTCCTGCCGCTTCCCTTGCCCGTTAGCTCCCTCCTCCTCTCCCTGCACCGCCTGTCCAGACAATCTTATCCAGTAAAATATTTTGTCCAAAACACATTATTACATTAATAAATACTGCATTTATTTCATATAAGCTGACAGACTAATTTCCTTACATTCTCTCATATCGGTACTCTAGTTCGCACGTTAGCCTAGCTCTCAAAATAGCCACCGCATGCGGCAAGTTTTTGATTGACAGATCAATTGAACCAATAGGAGCTGTGTGTACAACCTGCATTAACCAATAACAGTCCGTGTTGCCAAGCAAGTTGAAACTAAATGTGTTGATTAGTCTAATGCAGCGATTGTAACTCCGAAGATGTAGATATTTTCATTTTCCGATAAACTTTAAGTCACAGGGCAAACGTGCATATATATATATATAAATATATATAAGATAATAATATTAAAATAATTATTATTTATAAATAATAATAATAAATACATAAATAATAATTATTAAATAATATTTGAATCCCAAAATTAAAAACCGAATGCCTAACGAATACCAGAGTATTCTGGTCCAGTCATAATAATATCCACACAAAATGTAGCTAGCCACTCTATGGTAATATAAAAAGAAAAGAAAAAAACGCCCAAATAAATATCCTGCTAATGTCAAATCAAACAGCCATCATCTTCTTATTGACATTTCAACGCTTTACGAGAAAGCTTTTTGATATGATTGTCAATCATATCACCTTTTCCTAAATAAACATAATCACCAATGAAAACACAGAGCACACAACAAGGAATTATAAAATGAGGCTGCCATTAGACAGGAAGCAGCCGATAGGCCTACACGAGTCTAAACGTGGTCGCTCGCAGTGCTGTGAAAGAAACCCACGTCGCAGAGGACTGTGACAGATAATGTGGGCCTCTGCCATGCAGAACCATACACAGGCGGAGCTCATCCACAGTCCAGACTGACAGCACAACAGATGAAAAGCAAACAAACTGGGACAAATCCCCTGCATCCCCACTGAAATGTACGCCTATGCACACTGGTCCCAACGCGATTTTCAATTGTGAATCATTTTCATGAAAGTTGCTTTAAAGCATTCACATTTCACACAGCGTTTTAGCTACAAGGTCTAGTTATCTGGAGCGGTGCTTTGTCTGAGAACATCCAAATGAAATCTATTAAATAAACTACCCTTCCCACCAGCCAATAAAGTTTGCGTCACAGCTGTGATATGGAGATTAATACGGCTGGGCCACCACTACATTATCCTGGTCAATATTTGAGCATGAGTGCTTTTAAATACCAGACCCCCAGCTGTGTGTATGTAAACGCAGGCAGAAACAACTACATGCAAAAGCTTCTTCTGGAAAGGCAGTGCGTGCAATGAATACCACCCGAAAGAACACTGTTTATCTGAACCCAAAAGAATTCTGTTTGTCTTAAGCACACTCGGATGCTGTATATATATATATATATATATATATATATATATATATACGATGACATCACAGGATCTGTTTATTGTGGGGTGTGTTTGCACATCTGATATGTCTGAATACACACACACACACACCAAGGCCATTTATTGCAGTGCGTTGACAGTGTGTGTCTGCGTGTGTGTGTGTGTGTGTGCGTGTGTGCGTGTGTGTGTGCATGCGTGTGTGCAGATGACCATTCTCGTGTTCGTCTGCAGCCTCAAGATGGTGACAGCGGCTCAGATTACATCAACGCTAATTACGTGGACGTGAGTAACACACACACACACCTACACACACACATCTAGACACACACACACACACACACACACACACACATAGACACGTTTACATATATTTATCTGTTGACAAATGAATCAATGTTGTTCATCTCCTCTCCTCCTCTCCTCCTCTCCTCCCTCTCCTCTCCTCTTCTCCTCTACAGGGCTACCACAGACCCAACCACTACATTGCTACCCAGGGTAAGGACCCTTTAGACGCACACACACACACGCACGCACACACACACACACACAGAAAGGGAAAGAGTGCTCTGCAGGTAAAGTGTTTGCTAACATTTTACTCTGTGAGCATGAATATTGAACGTGTGTGTGTGTGTGTGTTTGTGTTTATGTTTGTGTGTTTGTGCGTGGGACATAAAGAGATTAGTTGGACCTAATTAGCTTAACACAACTCGTTACTGTAGACAATCATTAAAACATTTCTTTGTGTGTGTGTGTGCGTGCGCATGTGTGTGCATGCGTGTGTGAGCGTAAGTGTGAGCAGGAGATTAAATTTGATGCTTAATTTGAATTAATTATACATCTCATTACAATTCATCTGTCGCTCCCGGAGAAAACAATGAAGTTTACTATGTGTGTGTGTGTGAGAGAGAGAGGGTGTTCAATATGCAAGATCACATTCTGTTTTACTGCTTTCCATGGTGGATAAAGTAAAAAAATACTTTCAAGTTGATAATCATCGCACATTAAATACACTTCAAAGACACAAACACACCTCACCATCTTCCAGTGATCTAATCTCCCTCACTCAGACGAGTCTGAATTAAGAATATTGCACTATATAACACTTGTGTTATATAATAAAACACAACAATAGCCAAACTGAATTAAGCTTGTACTAACTTTATTTTATTGATCTAAATATCTTGCAGGAAAAATACATTGCAGCTTTGATCAATTCAATTGGCATTATACATGTTTAACCGTTGTCTGTAGAGACATCTAGTGGACAACTACATACATTTAATGCCTTTGGTCTAACCCTGAATATTTGACCTGATTCAGTTGTATGGAAATAATAACAAGTTTTTAAGATGTTAAACATCACACAAGAAAATAGATATTTTAAGGCCAAGTGCTGTCACATTATCAGATTTTTCTTATACGATTATCATGGCCAATTCACAATAGCGTTATTCTCGCGATATCTATTGAATAAAAAATTTAAAAAAGCAAAGTCATCTTTATCGTTTGGAATGAATTAATGAATTTAACTTAATATACAAGTGCAGGGAGGTGGGGGATAAATTACACAATATGTGCATTGTCAAAATTATATTTAATTTTTTGACATTTTTTAAATAAGGAACACCACCCCAATGGCTAAAACACAACCTTTGGTGTAAAAACGACTCCTCATTTTAGAATTTAAACTGATTCGATCAGCACAGTAGCAGACAACAGGATGATTGGCTGTCAGAGGACAGGCAATTTTGATTGTATTACATTGAAAAATTTTATTAATTAGAGTAGGAAGTGGTTTAACTTTAACTTTGTGTGTGTGTGTGTGTGTGTGTGTGTGTGTGTGTGTGTGTGTGTGTAGGGCCCATGCAGGAGACAGTGTGTGATTTCTGGCGGATGGTTTGGCAAGAAAACACTGCTGCTATTGTCATGGTTACCAACCTGGTAGAGGTGGGAAGGGTAAGTCAAAACACAATATCCTCCCCCCACCCCACCACCCTCTAGTTAATGCATATGTCTAATTATATGAGAGAAAGAGAGAGAGAGAGGGAGAGAGAGACTTTAATTTAAAACACAATCATCGAATACACATTAACCATTCAAGGTGAAAACAAAATCACATTATTCCATTCAGAAAAATTATTTCACCATCAAACAAAATAATAAATTTTCGTAGTCCCAGATTTTCTCGAACGCCTCCAAATTCTCCATCTTTAAATAAGATAATGTTCCAAAATGATGCGAGATCTCACAAGGTTTTTAAAAATGGCTACACAATCACAAACCTGACTCCATTCTATTTGCTGCTTCCTACTAAAATAGATTGCCATCTTGGCATGTCCAAACAAGAAATTGATCAACCACCCTTTTTCCTTTTTGACAGAGAGAGAGATAGAGAGAGAGAGAGAGAGAGAGAGAGTTTAAATCAGAAGTCTTCCTTGTTCAGTATTTAAACTAAACATCCTGAACTGACTTGTGATTGTATGTGTATGTTTGTGTGCGTGTGTAGGTGAAGTGTTGTAAGTATTGGCCAGATGACACAGAGATCTACAGAGACATGAAGGTGACCCTTATAGAAACACAGCTCCTGTCAGAATACGTCATTAGGACCTTTGCAGTGGAGAAGGTAAGGGACAATACACAATTACAATACAATACAATCCTGTGTGTACGGTGTTACCTCAATCGATTACACTTATTCTTAAGTCATTGCTAGTCATGACCGTTCATTTAATATTTACACTACTGTTCAAAAGTTTGGGGTCACTTAGAAATTTCCTAATTTTTGAAAGAAAAGCACAGTTTTCTTCAA